>JASAMX010019162.1:0-10860 GCA_030248175.1 Microlaimidae sp. YZB2_3 | reverse complement strand
GCTTAGCAAAAATACTGTTTATAAAATTAAGGGATAAATTTCTTTACTATGTTTGTTTTATAATAAATTATTCTTACCACAGTAAGCCCCCCTTTGTTATAGCGAAGCCTCGGCTTTACCAATAACATGTCAAGAAGATAAATAAAATCAGAAAAGTAATCGAATGCAAGCCAATAAGGAAGTGACGCCTCCGTCTGATAAGGATAGGCCGCTCGCATAGGTACAGCAAATGCATTGTACAGAAAACAAAACGACACCATAGCCAACCAACATAGGTAACGTTTATCTGAAAAAGTATGAATTTTGATACAATATGGGATAAAATTAACGTTTAACTGTGCAGTGATCAGCTGCTTTAAATGATTCCACAATATAAGTCTTGTACTCAAAAATTTGTGGAGGAACTTTATGTTAGCATGGGATGTAAAGAACCAAATATCAGAACGTTTATAGTTTTGTCGAAAAAGTTAATCGTTTAAAAAAACCCAAGGGTCTAGTTGTTATTATCAAACTATATTGCTTATATGCCACAACGGAACAAATTATAAAGAAACAAAAAAGCTTAAATATGCTGTTATTTTTTAATAAGCAATGAAACCCACAGCGTTGCCACAATTTATAATTAACAATTTATAGTAACCATGGTTTGTTCCATGGTTTGGAAAAAATTTTGAATGTTTTTGTTTCTGATACGTTATTAGAAGTTCCACATTTTTTATGTAAACAACCGTTCTCAGTAATTTTTCCATTGCAAAAATACTTTCGGTAAAATAACCTTTGACAAATGAGTTTCTGGTAAAAGTACCATCGGGTAATTTGACATTCGGACTAATTGACCATTGATTAATTAAGCTTGATTTTTATGTTTCGCTTAGGTTCAGGAAAAATAAGCCAGAAGGTCAATTAGTCAGATTGTAAATTTACCCGATGGTATTTTTACTAGAATGTCATTTGTATGAAAGTCAAATGTTAAAGAAATTTTTACGATGGTTAAATTACATGAAGCCGTAAAACCAGATTTGATTTCTTAATGAATTAAAAAGGGGTAAAAAGTTTTTTTTAAACTCCACTTTTTCACTCTTAAGCTTTTTAGCCTGATTAAAAATATCTGTTTTCTACACATCAAATTATTTAAAGTTCAACCACCAATGGGGCTGTTATCAAAAAACAGTTTCATTAAAAAAAACTGGCATATTACACTGTATTACGAATAAGCCTGTTGTCCCCTGGCGCTCATTGTTCGTTTAAAAAAAGATACAGAAAAAATAAATTATACCAGATCGATCGATGGTGGTTGTAAAAAACGGTTTCAACTTTATCGGAGATTTTAAAATCCTCTTCCACATAGGTTGAGCATTCCACTTGGCCACTTCTTCTGGGCCCAAAGCCCCGGAACCGCGACTGCTCACCGGCGCCGCGAACCCGATAAAAGATTTCAGACTTCTCCTCCTTTCCATACCACTTTCGTTATCTAATAAAACACACTATTTTACTAAATAAAAAAATTTCTGATGGCAAAAAATAAAGTTTTGGCAAAGCAAAGCAGAAAAATTTTTAGTAACCACTGCAGAGATATATTATCTTTCAGAACACTTAAGCCTGGTTTACACCACAGTGAAAATGACAAACCGCACGTTCCGCGCGTCTAACACTAACACGTAAGGGCTGTTTCATACTTATGACAAAATGTTTATGACTAAGTCCTTTGGACTTTGTCCAAAGGACAAATACAGCGTAAAAAGCTCCTTTGGACTTTGTCCAATGTCCTTTGGACTTTTCCCCTTGGATTTTGTCCTTTGGACTTTGTCCAAAGGACAAATTTTAAGTAGCGTTCATACTTCGTCCAAAGGAAAAAGTCCAAAGGACGTTTTGACTTGTCCAAAGGACGTTTTGGCTTTTATAAAATTGTCCTTTGGACTTTGTCCAAAGGACGTTTTGTCATAAGTATGAACCAGCCCTAACACCAACACTAACTAAAAGCAGACCAAAAGTTTGCTTACGTGACTAATTTATAGACACGCCTACATGACTTTTATGCGGTTTACATGCCTTTAAATTTTTTCGTTTAGACAACATCAGAAATTTTTAGGAAATTTAATGCGTTTGTGCAAGTTAAGATTTATATATCAAATTTTAAGGTCTCTCTTGATAGTTTTTAGTGCAAAGCGTAGTAAACGGATTGCGGTACGTAGAAAAAATTTACCTTTAAATTATTTATGAAT
This sequence comes from Microlaimidae sp. YZB2_3, assembly GCA_030248175.1. Classification (NCBI taxonomy): domain Eukaryota; kingdom Metazoa; phylum Nematoda; class Chromadorea; order Desmodorida; family Microlaimidae; species Microlaimidae sp. YZB2_3. The sequence continues at coordinate 8,638 of JASAMX010019162.1, read as the reverse complement.
TATTGCAGTTAGATTATTATAATATTTTAAATTCTCCAAATGACAACAAGTCAACAAATTGACAAAAAACAGGAAACAAATAATGTTTTTGTGTTTAATCTATGTGAATTAAATTCAAAAATTATAAAAAAAATCCAAAATTTTTTGTCAAAATGATAACATTGAAAAAAATGCGTTGAAGTGACTACGCCGTAACCAATTGCGCCAAGACGCCAGCGGAGATTCAATTTCTAATGATCATATATAAACAAATACTCCATATTAAATCGAATCTAATTGGCTGATAAAGTGACGTCAGATTCTCATGATTTAAGTTACTACTTAATGGGGGCATTTTTCAGTCCAACGAACAATTGTTGCAGCCACGTTGAGTTTACCTTTAAGGCTGGTTCATACTTGTGACAAAATGTCCTTTAGACAAAGTTTAACGGACAATTTTAGAAAAGCCAAAACGTTATTTTGACAAGCCAAAACGTCCTTTGGTCTTTTTCCTTTGGACGAAGTATGAACGCTACTTAAAATTTGTCCTTTGGACAAAGTCTAAAGGACAAAATCCAAAGAACAAGAAAGTATGAACACGTTGTCCTTTGGATTTTGTCGTTTGGACTTTGTCCTTTGGACAAAGTCCAAAGGACGTTTTTACGCTGTATTTGTCCTTTGGACAAAAAGTTCAAAGGACTTTTGTTCTTTGGACAAAGTCCAAAGGACGTTTTGTCATAAGTATGAACCAGCCTTTAGTAACCGTAACGCGTCGCTGCGGTTTAAATGCGTTCTCACTAGTCACAAGTCACTTGTTACTCCGGTGTGAACTAGGACTAAGGGCTAGTTAGTTCCTATTGGAGTGACAAGTGTCAAGTGACAACCTTTCCACGCGCGTTTACACCGTTACATTCTCAAATGTTTCTGAGGTATGAACGCGTTGTCACTTTTCACTCCACTGTGTACCAGCCCTTACAATCCTTTAATTTTTATATGTTTTATTCAAAATTGATTAACCTGCAAACTTTTTGAAGTCAAAAATTTATTTGTTTAACATTAATTTATTTTTAGTTTTTTTACCTCCTGACGAGACTTGGGACATGTTATCATCCTCGTTAGGACTGGGCGGTCGCTGGATTTTCTGTTTCATTTGCACTGTCCTGCGATGAATGTCTTTAGAAAGCATTTTCAGTTTCTCTTGCATTATGAAGCTTATCCTACAATTTATATGGGTTTTTTAATATTAAACCGAAAATTGGCATTTTAAAAAAGTTAATAAAAGTTTTTCATAGCGGTTTTATACGATTTATATAAATGCAATTCAATACCAAGATTTAGAATTATAAATTTTAATAATATAAAAATTTCTACTTGTAACAAACGTTGATTCTTCGTATTTTTAGAATTTTTTTTGTTTTCAAAAAACGTCATTTAAAAATCCCTTAATTAGAAAGAAACAAAATAAGTGCTTATTTAAAATATTACCTGTTGACATAAAACAACTCCAGAATATAAGTTATTATGTTAATTTTTTATCAATTATTTTTAATTTTAAGTTAAAATTTTATTGCCATATATACTGTTAAAATACTATTTTAATTTCATTATATTAATTAACTACTACTACTACTAATTATAATAAAACAAAAAAATAGTAATTTACGCTGAGTCACTTCTGGATCGAGCATCTGGAGTTTCTAAGAAAGAAGGTGTTAAAAAACTACTAATTGGTTGGGAACCACAATTTTATTGCCATATATACTGTAAAAATACTATTTTTATTTCATTATATTAATTAACTTCTACTACTACTAATTATAATAAAACAAAAAAATAGTCATTTACGCTGAGTCACTTCTGGATCGAGCATCAGGAGTTTCTAAGAAAGAAGAAGGTGTTAAGGAACCACTAATTGGTTGAGAATCACTGTCACCGCCAGAGACTTCTAAAAACATTATATTTCATTTATTATTGTTAAACTTTTATCTAAAAAACGATAAAAATAGGAAAAACACAACAATTTAAAAACTAAAAAAGTATAATTTTTAAGTTTATTATGATGTTTTTTTTTGTAAATTCTATAAAATTGAACTATGTTCACTATGTAAGCGGTAGGTTTTGAAAAATTCTAGAAAGAAACAAAGATAAGTTAGTAAGAAATCACAAAGATTCTAATATTAAGGAAGCATGAGTCACCAAACTCTTTTTCAAAAAAATTTAGAGATTTTTGTGGTTTTATTGATTTTTTGCTCGGCTTTCATTGCCTAAAAGTGGTTTTTATTGAATTCCTAATTTTGAAATTATATTGGCTAATTTTTTTAAGCCTTAAGTGCTATATGTAAGCAAAAGTCAAACAAATGGAAATTGGAAGGTATGCCAAAACTTAATTCTGTTAAGGTTATAATAAATTAATAAATATCACTTTTAAACGATTTTCAGCATTTGTAAAGTTTAAAAAAAATGTTTTACCCAACTGTTTTACAGTTATCGGTTTGGGTGTGTCGCATTTCGGCAAATCTTTTTCAATTTGTACCACTACAACCTCGCGCTTTCCGAAAAAACTATCATCATCTTCTTTCGGACAATCTTCTGCTTTTTCTTTGGAGCAATCTTCTGTGGAATCTTGCTTTTCTTGATCGTTATTTTTTTCTTCCATGTCAGCTGGTTGTTTCTTATTTTATCACGTATGTACCTTTTTATATGCTTAAAAGTACAACCTTTAAAAAAATTTAATTGGAATCATTTTGTAAAAAAGTTACAGTATGTTCCTTACTTTATAATTACTACGGAGTTATGTTAATCTTATTTGGTAAACAGCGAATTTCTACACGTTCTGGGGAACAATTATTATTACAAGATTTTTCTATATTTTTAAAAGAAAAAAAATAATAAATTACATTAAACTTTATTATAAACACTTTGCACTGAGATTTTTTAAAAACAAAGTATACGACATCTTTTACAATAAAAAATGTTTGAACCGTAGGTCCTGCATGGGTTTTTTATTACAATAGGATAACTGACCTAAAGTCGGCTAGGCCTTAATTTCGGCCACAGGTTGTGTTTTTTTGTTATATGAACTTAGTTATCAAATGAACTAAAGGTAAACCCATTGTGGCTGCAACAGTTTTTCGTTGGATTAAAAAGTGTCCCCCATTAAGTAACCATTCAAATAGCGACAATTTGACGTCACTTTATCAGATTCTTCTGATTTGAGTGGGTACTTAATGGGGGAGCATCTTTTAATCCAACTAACAACTGTTGCAGCCACGTTGGGTTTACCTTTAGGTATACGGATCAATAGAAGACATGACGATCTACCCAGCCAAACGCAGTTTATTTTAACAATTTTACGCATGGTAAAAATAAGAACCGATGGTTTAAGTTAAGGCCAAGCAGTTTAAGTCAGTTTAGTTTAAGTCAGTTTATACTTTTTATATATAAAAAACCAGTGCAAAGTGTGTATCTATACTCCTTTTTTAGTAGCGTTTATTTAAAAAAAAATTTTTAATATAATTATTAACAATTTATCGTCTTTTTTCAGTAATTTCTCATTAGAGTTTAATTTAAAGGTGTATGACTTAATTATTTGCCTGTATGAAATGAACTATATAACTGTTCTTGGAGTGTTGGAAAACTATCATAACTGCGCTAAAATAAAATGCTGTTTTTAAATACATATATTTTTCCTTTTCTAACACATAAACAAATGTGGATGGTGCTGTGTTATGGCCGGGGCACCTTTTGTCCAGAGTTTCCAAAAAGAAAAAAATCAAAAACTACGATTTTTGCAATTTTGAAGCGTTTTGAATTTGCAAAATCTCTTAAGCTTTTTGTTTTGGTGGAAACACCAAAAATGCAAGAAAAATCTAAAAAAAGACCTTTAAAATCGGAGTTTTTGGTTTTCTTCTTTGGACAATTTGGACAAAATATATGAACCAGGGCTTAATAGCACTGATATAACACATTAAGAATAATTTTTTACATATGAAGATAACTAAGTAGAAAGTTTATGTCTTATATTATATGTAAGCATGTCATTGTTAAAGTTAATCATGCTAAAATCAATGAAGTCCGCATTTTTACTTATGTTTTTTTATGTTAGTTAAATACTTTAGGGAATCAATTTTACTATTAAAAGGTTCATACGTTCTGCTCTTCCGAAGCTACGGATGTCTCGTTTTCAGATGGTTCAGAAAGAGTTGGAACGGGACTCAATTTTCTGACGGGTGGGGGCTCTCCGGGTTCTGAAGAGGTTTTTAAAAGTTGCATTTCGTGTGCGGTTGGCGACAAACTGTCCACACTTTTTGATGACGCTTTTGGTATTGGTGAGCCTAACAAACAATATAAAGATTTTAATCAATAAATTTTTTAACGTTTATATAAACATTTTTATTCGCGTTTTTTGCAAATGAACTCCAGTCGTCGTAATTCACTTAAATACATTAAATCACTCATTTAGGAATGAGAAGTGGTTAAAAAAAACGGTCGTATTCATAAAAAATTGAGTCGGTCAAAAATCACCACCGACCCACACAAGCCAACTATGCCAGTCAGTGTAATTTATTCCGTCACTTTTCCCTAAGACTTCTGAAATGATTCTCCACAACTGTTAACTTTCAGTATCAAATTGGGCAATATTTGTTACTTTATTTTATTATATCAAATAATATGTAATTATAACTTGTTTGGGTTTGATTATAACCTGGAGGAAGTTCAGTTGGAGGTACTCCTATGAATCCTGCGGCGGCGGCTTCCTCATCCGTGATGTCCATGGATTTGTCCACCGACTGGCTGAACACGCGCCTCGCCTCCATGCGCCTTCGAACTTTCTGATCACGATCTGACTCCCCTTCCCTGGAAATTATAATCTGCTGTACATAAAGGCCTATATTGCTTTGCAGAACGGTTGTTAAATTTTTCGTATGAACTTAAAATTTAAAAAAAAAATTAATAAAAATAATTCTACTTTTTATTTTTGGTTTTCGCGGCTGTTTCATGGAAATGCGAAGGGGACGGTGGGATGCCGATGACTCCTTCTGGACTGGTGACCGCGAAACTCGGCACATTCGGAATGGATTGATCTGCTGGTTCTTTGGACAGCTGGCCTTCTTGTTTCTTGAACTTGATATGAGCAGGCCGACTCGACTTCTAAAAAAAAATTAGTAATATTATGGAAGATTATAATTATAAAATGTTACTTAAATTTTTTACTATTTAAAACCAAATTCTTTATTTATTTATTTATTATAATTCTATCAATATTATATTATTATTATTATATTATAATTATATTATAAATGATAAAGTAAAAGCAACTATAATTACATAGTGCACTTTGCGTGGTCATGATACTTTATACAAACAAATATAAAAATAAGGACATGAAGTTGTTTAAGAATAATTAAGTTAAATGTCATGTTATAACTGGCGTTTTATGAAATTTTTATATACTTATGTAACCTAATTGACCTACCCATTATTCAAAAAGCATAAATACATACATTGATTATACGTGAATCTAAAAGAAAAAAAATTAACATTAAAGTTTAAAAGCATAAAGTTGTACACTTTTTCAGTGGCTCCTACTTTTTTTATAAAATAAATATTTTTAAAAATTAAAATATAACAGTGGGCGTTTCCACAGATCTATGCAAACTACGTTCGGAAAAAATTTAGTTCGGTAAAAAAAATATATAAAGGAGTTTGAAGTCGTTCAAGTTCCGTTTAAAAAGACGTTGGTTACTGGTTTTTAAGTTGTGAAAACAAAAAAAACTATGAAATAAATTGAATTGGTATAATAACGCATAAAGTACAATGATAAGCGTACTCAATCCAATTGAAAATCAGGTCTGTTTAATTCTGTAATTAATATTTATTCTTGAATAATAATATTTATTCTTTTGAAAAACAACAACGTATGTGTAGTTTCATCAAAACCTATAACTTATAAATAAAATAAAAGGGCACCCCCTTAGTCAGTCACGCTCCATAATTAGGGTTCTATTGCTCTAATTTGCTCCAACTGGAGCTGGCGCCTAAAAGGGCGTTCCCTAATTGAACCCATTACGCACACAAATTAAGCAATTAAGTGATACACGTAATAAAAAGAACTTAAACAAAGTAATTCAAATTTTTATTAACGGTGTGCTCTGATTGGGATTAGGGTGCAGTTAGAACAATGCATGCAATGAGATATTTATTTTCCATTTTTGTGCTATATTTTTTTGGTTTCATGCGTTTCTTCTATTAATTTGCTAAAAACAAGAAAAAATTTTTATTAATAATTTTTTTACACACCTTTAAATGAGCTTAAAACAGGGATGTGTCTTACTTTAAACGTTCAAATAAAACTTTTCTCTAAAAGTATCATAGTTTTGAATACATATTCATTTCGAGCTTAAAATTGTTGAAGATACTTAAGTGTCTAGTTGCAATAATCCCAGTGTTTCATCGACAACTGAAATACGCTTACAGAAACAAATTTGGGATTTCCGGGCTTTTGACTCATCTTTTCGTCTTGAGCGTCCTTGGTACTAATTACGAATGAAAATATGTATTTAGGAAAGATTCCAACTAACCTCTTCTTCCTCCGTTTGAAACATTAATAAACAGTACCTACAAAAAAGGGTTTGCTTTCTAGAAATGGCTTCAAGGTTAGTTGCCAGGGAGATAATCCCACTTTTAAGCTTTGATGGCAATGCAAAGTTAAGCAGTATAAGGAAAACTTTAAAATCTTACAGGAACGAAAGGATACTGGCCGCTTTTTTTAGAATTACTGGAAGTATTTGATTTTCGGCTGGAAGATCGCATAGTTTTTCCGCTCATCATTCGAATCGAAGACAAATACATGAAATTCCAACAGAGTGATTTTCAAAAGCAAAATACCTAGGGCTTGGAATGTCTTTGCAAAATAAAATAATTATAATCAAAGTAACTGACTTTTAACGCGGCAGGGAAGCCGTTCCTGAGATTTAATTGGGATGAAATTTCCACTTCGTTGCTTAGCAATAGTTTTTGATGCATAGCCACAGTTTTTAGTTAATTAAACGCTTATTATATTTTAAAAATAATGTGATATTATTGACATATTTTTTTCGCGTATACTGAAAATAGTAGCTTTATGAAATAGCTGTAGGAAATATATTTTAAAATTTGGGTGACGAAAAAAATTGTGATTTCACGTTTATACTTCAATTATATTTATTTAATTAACTATTTTATTAAAAAGTGTTATAGTATTGCATTTGGACTTCGGAACACAACATACTTAAATTATTGAAAAGTTTATTCAATAGATAGAGAAATATACTAAATACTGAACAAAAAAATTGGTGATTTCTAATATCCCGTCCAACTCCAAACTCACTTACTGCAGTAAATAAGCTTCTCAAATGAACCTTTTAATACTCTATTATCACGGTAGGAATTTCGCTTTAAGATTAAAAGTTCCGTTATAAACTAACTTAATATAAATATAAAAGTATAAATATTGTAATCGGAGAATAGCTTTAAAAATATAAAAATACTGTTAAAGTGCATTTGGATATATTAGAATCCTTCGGTACGGTTTTATATTCTTTATTTACGTGCTTATTTGTTCAAATAGTATAAAATACAATACATTAATATGAACAAGAAGTCATCAAAATATAGCACAAATAGATCAATACATCAAATTTGGGGTTATTAAAAAAAGGCTATGAAATCAAAGGATTTTTAATGCAAAGATAATGAATGTCTAAAAAAATGTTCTTAACTGAAAGAAGTGTTACGTCGTAAATTTTAAACAAATCAATTTAAGTTAAGTTACTCCAAACGGAGCAAAATAATATTTTTAATTTTACGTTTCATTAAACTTAACTTTCATTTTAGCGTTGGTTTTGGACACAAGTGGTGAGTTTCTATATGCTAATAATAACATGTATAAATATATGTAATCTTTTAGAAAATAAAGGTGAGTTATTTTTTTTTTCAAGAGGCTTGGAATTAATAGGACGATGTATATGTGTACTTTAGAAATTTATCACAAAACGAGTCAGGAATATGGTGAAGTTGTTAGTTTTTAGGTATAAAGCTCCGAAATTTACAAAAAAATAACATAAATACAGGTAATTTACGTTTAGTCTATTTAACGTGTTGACTCCTTATGTAACATAATATAAGAGATATGTAAATTTCATAACATTTTTGTAGGGAAACGTAAAAAAACCGAACAAAGAGCAATAAAACAGATTACGTAATATTATATCACAATTTAGTATAAATTAGAAGACCTTTTTTGAGTACTATATTCGGCATTACCCTTTGTTATAATTTTTTTAAAGAAAAAAGGGAAAAAAGTGTGTTTCTAAGGACTGACTTTGTGGCCAAAAAGGTTTGCGACGTTTTGTTGTTTGTTAATGTATATAGTGTTAACAACTTCTACGTTTATTTATCTTGTAATAGCTTCATTTATTATTATAATATATATATATATATAAATATTAGCAACATTAAATTTTAAACACCAAATAATAATTCGTTTACATTAGATATGGACGTATATAAAGTTAGCGCACGAAATTCGTGCGCGCACGAATTTCGCGCACGAAGTTTGAGCCTGTATATTTTCAGTCGCGCGCACGAAAAAAATGATTTTTGCGCCTATCGCACATTA
>JASAMX010019160.1:0-29869 GCA_030248175.1 Microlaimidae sp. YZB2_3 | reverse complement strand
TCACACACAAAGGACAAAAGGAAAGAACGATGCGCAACAAAAAACCCAGGGTCCCATAGTTCTTATAAAATATGGAAGTTCATTCATACCTTTTCTTGCAAGGGATATTTGCCAAACGTCCCTTAAAACGAAGGGATAAAAAGTCGAAATAAACCTAAATTTTCTCAATCCGTCTACATATTTTTTTATCGCATGAACTCTTTATTTTCACCTAGACATTTTACAAAAAAAAACAAACTTGAGGAACTTAAAGTTGAATTCCGACTTCTTTTTATTCTAAACTCATCCGCCTTCGAAAAAAGTTAGCCCAATAAAATTTCACTGATGTTTACAGCGTTTTTCAGGAATTTCGAGCAAGCAAAAAATGTTTTTATAGACGGCCTCGAAAATTTAAAACTACAGTGTTTTTTAAAATTTAATTGAACCCCAGTTGGTAAATTGAGAGGGCTTGAAATTTTGTACACTGAAAACTACCAAATTGTCTGGAAAATTTAGGAATTTTACTAACTAGTGAGCAGTTTTTAACAGTGAACGTATTATTTTATTAGTTTGTAAAAATAAAAAAAGTAAATTGAATTTTCGTGCCATATTCAAGTCATTCTGCTATGTTTGGTTTGTAAAAAATAAAATAATATTCGTGTTAATTTGTTGAAAAATGAAATTTTCGTAGATTTACAACGATTCATGTTTAAATTGGAAGTTTTACAAAACTAAAAGCTTTAATGACATCAATATCATGTGTGCACCAACTTTAACCCCCTTCTGAAACTTTTTATTAGTTTGTTTCTAATGGGGAGTTAGAGTTTTTGCAACATTTTCTTCATACATAAAGAAGATATCCGTGTTTGGTTTCCGATTTTACTAAATGATTCCTTAAAAATGTAAAAAAAAACAGCAATTGGATGGACGTAAGAATTTTTATATTCTTTTACATTAGGGTTAATACCATGTATTTAATAAAATTTTGCCAAATATTTGGTAAACTGCTAAAACTACTCAACCAGCATCCGAATAATTAAGCTACTATTTAATAAAAAATAGCAACTAGTTTCGAAAATCCAACCAAATATTTAGTTAAAAAATACAGAAAAATTTAATAACAAGAACGCCAATTAGTTGGTAAAAAAGTACAGAAACCTGTATTAGTCTGCAGGTGTAGTAATATTTGATTGTTTTTTACTCGCTATTTGCTAAAAAATTACCAAATGGTCGGAGAGAGTAAAATGGTGAAAGTCGTTTTACAATTAAACAATCAGTTTTTACAGAAAAAAACTGTTTATTATAAATTTAATGAAACTATTGATGTGGAAAAATTAAAAAAAAGTCTTAAATAAGCTAAATATGAGCATGTAATTACTACGCAGAAAAACTAAATAAATAAAAAAAAACAGGTTTTAAAAGACAAAAATCAAGTAGTGAATAGTATAAAAAAATAATAGTAAAAAAATGTCTTAAATAAGCTAAATATGAGCATGTAATTACTACGCAGAAAAACTAAATAAATAAAAAAAACAGGTTTTAAAAGACAAAAATCAAGTAGTGAATAGTATAAAAAAATAATAGTAAAAAAATGTCTTAAATAAGCTAAATATGAGCATGTAATTACTACGCAGAAAAACTAAATAAATAAAAAAACAGGTTTTAAAAGACAAAAATCAAGTAGTGAATAGTATCTAAAATAGCGACTGCAGGCATTTTAGTAACATTTTTACCCCCAAATATAATGTTCCAATCCTTATGGCCTTTCAATTTAATGAATTTCCGAAGCTTCCGGGGTGTCTAAAAGCAGAGCTCTTTTCCGAGGTTCTGAACCTCAGGCTCAGACCTCCGATAAATTTTACTAAAACCTACATAATTTTGGGAGCCTGGTAAATTAAAGGACTGATAATAATTTTATAATCGGATAAAATACTACTATCTAGTGAGTTTACTACTTTCCAATATCATGCTCTGAAGATCCGCTCCTTAAATGAGCAATTTTGAGCTTATTTAAACTTAAACTATATTTAGAGTTACTCTAATTGCTTTCTTAAGACTACATTCTAACGTTTTAAATAACTTTAAAAATAATTTACAAAAAAAATTTACAATAAGTATCTATGGTTGGTTATCACTCTTTAATTATTCATGAATTTAGGGAAAAAATAGGACGGAGATTCGAAACTACAGAACTCCAGAGCTTCTAATAGCGGAGCTCCTCTCCGGAGCTCTGGAACTTGGAGCTCTAGGGCACATTACTACTATTATCATACCCGCGTTAATCCAAAATTAAATAAAATACTATTAAATCACCATAAAAATTTTACAATTAAGTAAATAAATAGTAATTAAATCATGAAGGGCAAATTTGGTCCCACATTTGGTCCTACAACTTAGAATTCATAGTTTTCTTTAATAATCACTATATCTCTTAAAATCTATATATTCCTCCTTTATATATACTAAACATAAAAAATTAAAAAAGAACATGGTCCTATTGGAATGACTAGAAAATTACGTAACTTTTTTAGATGCCGCATTTTTCCATTTAGGTCTTTGTAATCGATCCTTCGATCAAAATAAGAAATAAAAAAATAAAGCTTCTGGTCGCAGATCAAAGTTTTTCCGGTCATATAAATAAGTTTTGTAAACAACCCAAAAAAAACAGCATACATTTATTTGATTTTGCTTTATTTTTGTCCCTGACCGCTCTAGTATCAACTAGCTTTAAAAATAAAGAACAAAAAACACATTCTTCTTTTAGGTTTTGACAATTACTTAAAATTATTAACGGTACGTGTGAAACCGCCGCAGTCCAACAAGCCCTTTGGTGTTTTTTTAATTCTAGAACATTTATTATTTATCTACCATCACCATCACCTTCTTCTTATTCTTTTTCCATTAATTAATATTTTTTCCACGGGCAATTTTTTAAAAGTTTAATACACGAATGACAAGCGTCTAAAAAGGCGCAGCCTAGCCGTAATTGCCTAAACTTAAAATTCAAATTCATATATAGCCGTGCTATACATAAAACTTTTGAACCCGGTCCACTTTCGACTGGGTTTGTTTTGATCATCGGAAAGCGGACGAAAAAAAAACGAATCATTCCACTTTTCCGACGACAAAAACGGACCTTTACGATGATAAAAACGGACCTTTACGATGACAAAAACGGACCTTTACGATGATAAAAACGGACCAGTCCACTTTTCCGATGATCAAAACGGACCCAGTCCACATTTCCGTTGATCAAAACGGACCTTTCCGATGATAAAAACGGGCCCAATCTACTTTCCGATGATCAAAACGGACTGCGACCGTTTTTTACGCAGACGGGTCTGCATAAAAAACGGACACAGTCCAAAATGGAAATGTTTTATGAATAGTGCGGTAGGTTTTTTTATTATTAATAATCGAATGCCTAATATTGCTATAAAATTTTACGAAATAATTCTACATAGTGAACCGGGGTCGCGGGATATCTTTCCCTCCTCTTTTTCCCCCCGGAAGATCTATCCCGGTAAAAAGCCGGGATAGTTTTCCCCCCGGAACAAACATCCCGCTCAAACACCGGTTAATTCTTTCCCCCTCGGTAAATTCTTTCCCCCCGGAAAGACTATCCCGGTTTTTAACCGGGATATTCTTTCTCCCCTCTTTTTTATATTGTTGTTCGTTTGTTGTGGATTTTAGCTTGGTTTTAAGGTTTTGCTCAGGCTGCTTAGGGAAACTAAGGTTTAAAATGGTTAAGGTAGTTCATGGGTTTTATTTCAATAATTTTATAAATTTATGAAAGTATCAAGATAACAAAATAATCAATTTAATTTAATGACGTGTTTTTGAAGAATACGCAGAATTAATATTATAAACTTTATGCAAATTTTTGAAGGGGGGAAAGAATACGGTATGGCCCGACTCGCTCCCGCCGACTCGCTCCCGGCCCAACTCGCTCCCAGCCCAACTCGCTCCCAGCCCAACTCGCTCCCAGCCCGACTCGCTCCCAGCCCAACTCGCTCCCAGCCCGACTCGCTCCCAGCCCGACTCGCTCCAAGCCCGACTCGCTCCCAGCCCGACTCGCTCCCGTTTAAAACTGTAAACGCATTTTTATAACAGAATATTAGTTTAGTAAAAAATGTACATATGACACAAAATTATATAACAAAAGGAAGATGGATTTGATGCAATGCGTGATGCAGTGTATTATTAGACATTATGCTTTATCGCACAGTAAAGAGGTTTAGGCTTAGGCTTAGGCTGAGGCTTAGGCTTAGGCTTAGGCTTAGGAAAATCCATCTTCTTTTTGTTATATAATTTTGTGTCATATGTACATTTTTTACTAAACTAATATTCTGTTATAAAAATGCGTTTACAGTTTTAAACGTGAGCGAGTCGGGCTGGGAGCGAGTCGGGCTGGGAGCGAGTTGGGCTGGGAGCGAGTTGGGCTGGGAGCGAGTTGGGCTGGGAGCGAGTTGGGCCGGGAGCGAGTCGGCGGGAGCGAGTCGTGGGCAACCCAAAGAATATACCGGTAAAAACTTTCCCCCTGATTATAACGCTAAAATAGAAAATTACAAACAAAATTAAAATCGTGAGTAAACATGTTTTAATGGAATTTATTACACAAAAATTGGTATTTGAGCTAATAAAGGTACAGCTATACTAATTATTTTTGAAAATTCCAAGTTTATATGATTTTAAAATTAAAAAGCATGGGGAAAAATTTATCCCGCTATATTCTTTCCCCCGGAGAAAGAATTTACCGAGGGGGGAAGAATATCCCGGGATTTTTTAGGGGGGAAAGAATATCCCTTGACACCGGCAATAAATCAAAACCTACATAAAGTCAATGGCAATGCAATTTTCAGAGGAAATCTGGTTCAATTTTGAAAAAAAATTCATGACCAATTTTTTATGATTTTATCATTTTTTCGGACCCCAAAGTTTTTATTTTCATATAACCCCAAAGTTTGAACTTTGATTTTAGATTTATTTCGTTACGTTGGAATTACTAAAAGTGGGTCAGCAGTTCACGAAAGCGATATAAAAGAAGGCGGGATAAGGCCACTCTTTTTTTGCTAAATCATAAATTTAAATTTTTGGCACTATAAAACCATTCCTTTACTTAAAAGTGAACTTTTAGAAATAAATTTATTAAAAAAAATTTTTAATCGACAGTTAGGCATGATTTACTTTTCTTTTTGAACAATTAAAAAGATTTTTTGTTAAATATAAACCCAGTCTCGCTAGATTTGGTATTTTTAATACTGATAGTTTAAATAAGGCTTTAAAACTTTATTTTCATTAGCTTGTACTTTAAAACTTCATAGTTTTTGTTTTTGCATTTAAAATTGATTTTTATGTTTTCAATTTAAGTTAACTGTTAGTCAAACATCTTTTTCCAAAAAAATTGCATAATTACGTTCACATTTTGTTAATCCATGTATAGGCTCCCTATCATAAGAGTACGGCACGAAACAGTACCACATAATAGTCCCGGGTTTCGCAAAAGAGTACGCACGAAACAGTACTGGAACAAAAGAGTACGGCACAAAAGAGTAAGGACGCAAAAGAGTACTGTGATATTGCGTGCAGAAACTAGCTGATTTTAGTGATTCAAATGGAAATTTGCATATTTAAGAAATCAATTTACGCATATTAAAGTATAATTTTTGGCCGTGGTATTGTTGGTAATTATTTTTGTTCCATTCTTTTTTTTGTTCCATTCTTTTTTTTGTCGCGCTTAGGTTATTAGAAGCAAGAATATATAACACAAGAAAATGTCCGACTGTACACTAAATTTTTGACCAAAATTTTGCGAGAAAAGTCGCACTTTTGAATTCGTGTGCGACTTTTCTCGCAAAAATCCGCCATTTTCTGCAAGTTTTCCCGCACTGCGATTTTTAACACAGTGTTAGTTTTCTCGCAGTAGGGACTGCGACTTCTTTCGCACTCTATGCTGCTTTATTTGCACTGCGATTATTTTCGCACTGCGAGCCTGGCCGCGCAACAAAAAAAATACAGACGCTGGTAGTCATTTTCAATGGAGTAAAACACTTCGAAACTTGTTTTATTTAATTTCAAAACGTTGGAAAGTTACTTTATTTTATTAAAACTAATAAGTTTTAACATCTTAAGGTAAAAAAAACGACTTTTACTCATTTCAACACAAAATTTTCGCTCCGCTTTGTTTTTATTTTTTTTGTTGCGCGGCCAGGCTCGCAGTGCGAAAATAATCGCAGTGCGAATAAAGCAGTATAGAGTGCGAAAGAAGTCGCAGTCCCCACTGCGAGAAAACTAACACTGTGTTAAAAATCGCAGCGCGGGAAAACTAGCAGAAAATGGCGGATTTTTGCGGGAAAAGTCGCACACGAATTTAAAAGTGCGACTTTTCTCGCAAAATTTTGGTCAAAAATTTAGTGTACAGTCAGACATTCTCTTGTTTTATATATTCTTGTTAGAAGTAAGCACACAAACGGTATATAAAATTTATCGTGTAGTAAAAGATGGGCATTTCGGATTTATCTTGAATAAAAAAAATAACTTTTTTTTATTTTAATCGTATGTTCTTAAATGCTAATAAATCACGTTTTGACTTTTGCTAAAAAAATTAATCAATTGAAATAATAATACATTTTTTTTAAAATAACAATCCAGAGTTTTTTGTGTTTTTTTTTAACTAAATACAAGTTGTTAATTATGTTATGTGTGCTCTTAAGTTATCATGCTCCGAAAAAACGATTATTAAAACGAAAAAGTCAGAATCTGCGCTTATTATTTCATCCTCCAATTTATTTAATTTTAGAAAGTTTATGTTATTTTTGCCATTTTTTTACAATTATTTTTTTGTATTTATCATTGTTTAGAAACTTTGAGTCCGCAAAAACTAAGAAAAATTAGAATATTACTCTTTAATTATATGCTAAATTATTTTAAATATAAACTGGCGCCCCTTGTGTTTATGAAGATTCTGCAAGGCTCCGAAAACTGGCGTTCCGGAGCTACACAGGGAACATGTTTATTTGTTATAGGCCCAAATAAATCATGTATTCCACCCTAATTAAAAAAATATAATCAGTTGTGAAGTTAACATGCTTCTCTGTATAACATATGTTGGTTTTATGATGCATACAAAACAAATAAGAAAACTACAGTTTTAAATTCAGCAATATTTTTTAAAACTGATTTTTATTAAATATTTATTTTTTGCTTAATAAAACTGTTTTTGCTTTTTGGAATTTCTGTCAAAACTGTTTTTAAATTAATTTTTCACAAAATTTCTAAAAACTTTATAAAAATATTCCTAAAAGAGAAAATAACTTATAACATTTTTCAAGTTAAATATGTTTCAAATTGTTCATTTAAGCATAAGAAACCTTGAAGGAACATGAGCCAACTGCAGATAGTAGGAAGGAACATTAGTAATGAAGCGTAATTTGTTGTCTACGATTTTTTTAATTTCTTTTTTTAAATAACTTAGTTTTTACAAAACAGAAAAAACCCACGGATTAGCTACCAGTAAATTTTAAAAATGTAAAAAAAATTTAAAAATAAAAAAAAGTTTTAAAACGTACCTGCAGTAGGTACGGTCACAACTATATTTACTCAAATTAAACAGCTCAAGGGGCTTACAGTGGCGCTAACACTCACTATGTAGTTACATGAACAAAGAACTTTATTAAATGATCTATTAAAAATAGAAGAGTTTGCTGTATAAAACGCTGCTCATTAATTTTTATCGTAATAAAGTTAAGCAGCTGTTAGTAGTAATAGTTTTAACATTAAGTTATTTTTCAGTACTCTTTTGTGCCAGTACTGTTTTGAGTCAAACGCAAAACGTGAATATCTTACTCTTTTTTGCCAGTACTCTTTTGTGCCAGTACTGTTTTGCGTCAGAATCGCGTGGTGTAGCAAACGCAATTCACACAGTACTCTTATGTGCCGTACTGTTTTTTGACGGTACTGTTCTGTGGCGTACTATTTCGTGCGTACTCTTTTGCGAAACCCGGGACTATTTTGTGGTACTGTTTCGTGCCGTACTCTTATGCGTCGGCCCCATAATACATAGATGCAAATGCTGCACAGCAAAAACATAAAACTATCGGTTTTTGATTTTAAACTTTTAAATTGTTTTTTTTAAATTGTATATGTTTATAAAAACCACTTAAATAAAATTAAAAAAACCACGTCAGGCTTTTGAGGACCCTCAAAAGGTCATATAGTATTCGTGATCACGTCATATATGTTTTGCTCTATGGGAATGATTCTGGGAGGAGCTGTGTTACCAAATTAGCGCTTTGGAGAAAATTGATCTCCAATGAATAAAAGATCTCATTTTTTTCGTTAGCACTGATTGGCTAAAAGTAATTATAACGTCATAATAATGTTATAATGTCATAAATCCGTAAAGATATTTAACACTCAACACCTTCCGTTTAAATGGGAGAGTTTTGACCATCAAGACGGTGATAACCAAAAATTTTATTAAAATTTTCTTTTTTGTTTAGACTATTTTGTTCTTGTTTTTGCAAACAAAGCAACGATTAGCAAAATAGTTGTTAAATAAAAATGATAGCAGTTTTGGTAATACATTGACGGTAATTACTAATTATGAAAAAAACAAAACAGCGGGAAATAAGGGCTTTTTAACCCGTGGCGTTACGTACATACAGAACAGACGTGGACTAGCCTGAGGTTTACAAAAGGTGGGCTATAGAAAATTAGCATATGGCTTGTCCATTGGCTATCTAAATATAAAAACTAGATTATATGATAATGATTTGTCACACGGTAAACTACTACACAGCAATGTTGTTGTTCTTCTATTGATGCAATGAGCAATGTTGATGCAATGGCAAAATGTCTTAGAGTTTGACAAAATGTCTTTTTTAGAGTTTTCTTCTATCGGCAAGTGTTTTAAATTCAAAATTTAGCTGCGGGGTGCAATCACTAAAAAAACCTGAAAGTAAAGATGGCTCAATTTTAAATGCTGAATTTTTGAAAATTTGCTATAAACTTGGAAATGTGTTCTTTTAAGATAAAAAGTTCAATTAAAAATCATCAAAATCAAAGGCAAAAAGTTTCCAACTGTACCTCTGTGCACCCGTAACGGTTTAAAATCACAAAAACATAGGATTGCGACCGTTTTCCATTAAAAACCGGCTTAGGCATTCCAAAAATCAGTTTATTTTAATTGTCTTGCTGGGGTTGGCCCATACCCCACCTGCCAGGATGTGCGCACAAATAAATACTACTATTATTTAGGCAGTGTTCATTCATGCAATCAAAAATATATAATAAAAGAAAAATGAGACACTTAGAACAAACTGCTTGTAAAAAACGGTAAAAATTTAAATCCCATTTAAATGGGACCAAAATCCAAAGGTCCCATTTATGGGATCCCATTTAAATGGGACCTATTTAAATGGGATCCCATTTAAATGGGATTCCATTTAGATGGGACCAAAATCAAAAAAGTCCCATTTAAATGGGACCAGGTCCCATTTAAATGGGTCTTTTTTTTACAAGCAGTTTGTTCTAAGTGTCTCATTTTTCCTTTATTATATATTTTTGATGCAATTAGTGGCAATTGTTTTGTTATTTTAATGACACTGCTCAAAGAATCTTGTAATATATATTTTTATATATATCGTACTATATTTTTTCACGTCTTTATAAATATTTTCATAAATGTACAACTGTTTACACATGTTATGCATTTAAAAAAAAAACAATTGAAAATAATATTTTAAATAGGGTTATTTTGATGAAGAGCATTAGGAGGTTATCATTTTTAAGCCGGGTACATTACACTGTATTTCGTCCAAAGTGTTCAAAGAACAAATGCAAAGGTTGCTAGACAATCTAAAGGCGTCTTTTAGATTTTTCCAGATTTTTTGCATTTGTTTTTCAGGAGGAAGCATCAACGTTTTTTAAAATCAAATTCTAAATATAGTCCAATGTTGTCAAATTATCCGAAACCCAAGTTAAAGTGTGCAAAAACGAGTCCAAAGATAAATGACCAAAAACAAAATTCCAAAGGTATTTGACAACGAACAAAAATTCCTTTTGGTCTTTTTACTTTCGATTTTTACCTGTGTAAGTTAAAGGGTACATAAATCAAAATTTAAATATCAGTTATTTTCCAGACGGCAATGCGGAAAAATACTCCTCTTTGAGTTTCTGGCGCCAACCTTTATAGTGGTTCTTGGGGAAAAATTAAGCCTAACTGAGATCGGTGACTTAAACAATTAAACATCTTGAATAAAACTGTTTATCATTTACTTTTTAAGATGAAATACCTTGAATTTTTTTAATTAAATTAATCGTTTTAAAACAAAAAACACCGATTTTTTGTAATTTATTAAAAAAATTATCTAAAAAAACATTCGTATAATATTCAAACTTTAAAAAACGGTATAACCAAAAATATATAATAAAGGAAAAATGAGACACTTAAGCGCGGTTCACAGTTCAGACTTACGGCTTAAGACTTTAGACTTAAGGGAGGGGACTTATGACTTACGGTCTGCTTCACAGCTTGACTTAAAACTTAAGACTTTACGCTTAAGACTTATGACTTTAAACTTAAGAATTGAATTTATGTTATAATTTGACTTAAGACTTTAGTTAAACCTTTCCGTTTAAGGTGGAACGATACAGTTGCAAAAATTTTGCCGATTTTCTCCAAAACACGTTTTCGGGGGTTTTCGGGGGTCCTGATTACGAATCCGACCTCCGTTTTTTGATTCAACCCCCCGTGGGGCACTAAGGGGGTTGCGACCCCCCTTGGGAGCATTTTGACTATATACCGGTTTTACCTCAAAACAGGTACTCGGGGTTGAATACAGTATTGAATAATGAACACTTTTTTTAATTAAAAAATTAAAAAAAACAAGGTTTTTTGAGGTTAATAATATTGCCCAGAGGGACTCGAACCTTGGGCTCCGAGATTCCGAGTTCGACGCTCTAACCACTAGGCTACTTTTTTTGTGTTATTTTTTTTTTTTTTTTTTTTTTTTTGTGTTTTTTTTTTTTTTTGGGGTTTGCGCTTTTTTTTTTTTAACTAGCCTTGAAAAATGCTCTAAGAATAGAGCAGGAAAAAGGGGCGATTTTTCCCCGGGCGTATGTTTAGACAGAAAAGTTGTGGACTAGTCTGAGATGGACATTATGTGGACTATAGGAAACTTGCATTTGGTTTGGGCAGCTGCCTACTGAATAAAAAATTCTACCATATTATAATGATTCGTTTATACATTGAACTAATCACACAGCACTGTTGCATTTTTTTAGTCTGATGAAATGTCAATTGAAAAAATCATACTCACAGCAATCTTTGACAAGCGCGAAATCGCCACTTTTTCAATTAGAAGGTTATATTTGTATATGTAAGAAACAACTATAAATTTGAAAAAGTGGCGATTTCGCGCTTGTCAAAGATTGCTGTTAGTATGATTTTTTCAATTGACATTTCATCAGACTAAAAAAATGCAACAGTGCTGTGTGATTAGTTCAATGTATAAACGAATCATTATAATATGGTAGAATTTTTTATTCAGTAGGCAGCTGCCCAAACCAAATGCAAATTTACTATAGTCCACATAATGTCCATCTCAGACTAGTCCACAACTTTTCTGTCTAAACATACGCCCGGGGAAAAATCGCCCCTTTTTCCTGCTCTATTCTTAGAGCATTTTTCAAAGCTAGTCTACCCCTTTTTTGAATCAAATTAAAAAAATAGCCTAGTAAACTATAGTTTTAGCTGCGCCATGACATATGTTTATAATCATTCCGTTGAGGAGATATACTTTTTTAACAGTTTTGATATTATGAATAGAACACGGATCATTTATCAATAAAAAATGGCTCCTAAGAAAATTATGGCGGAATTTTCTACGTTTTTCAAAGAGCCCATTTTTCTTTCTGATCAATCAGTAACAAAACGAGGGAGGAATATCGGTTTTAAGATATAAGCGTTTGAAAAATAATATATTAATAATAAGGAAAAGAAGAACATAATACAAAATATACACACGTTTTTTAATTATAGTTTGCGCCGTGCCATGGGACTTTATCTCCATGTGGTGCTCCCGCGTCACCAATAATTCATTTATAATAAAAATAAAAAATAATAAGATGAAGAAGATGAATTTAAATTACAAAATTTACCCACGTTCTTTAATTATAGTTAGCGTGGTGTAGTGGCGCTCCAGTGCCACCAAAAATTCAATTATATTTTTTGAAATAAAAAATAAGAAGAAGAAAAAGATGAACATTAATTACAAAATTTACCCACGTTCTTTAAATATAGTTGACGACGTGGAGTGAGCCTAAATCGCCGTGTGGCACTTCCACACCACCAATGATTGCAATTATATTTTTTGAAATAAAAATAATAATGATAAGAAGATGATGAACATGAATTACAAAATTTATCCACGTTCTCTAATTATAGTTGGCGCGGTGCCGTCGGCTAAATTGCAGTGTGGCGCCCCCGCGCCACCGATGATTGGAATTATATTGTTTGAAATAGAAATAATAATAAGAAGAAGACGAAGATGAACATGAATTACAAAAATTACCTGGTGCCCCAGTTATAGTTGGCGCGGCGCCTTGAGGCTAAATCGCAGTGGGCGCTCCTGCGCTTTCGATAATTGCAATTATTTTTTTAAATAAAAAAATCAGAAGAAGAAGGTGAACATGAATTACAAATTTTATCCACGTCCTCTGATTATAGTTGGCAATTAAAAAAAATTTCCCAACGTTCTCTAATTATAGTGTGCATGGTGCTGTGGGGCTAAACCGCCGCGTGGCGTTCCCGCGCCATCGATGCTTATTATTATTTTTTAAAATAAAACTTTGAATTAATTTTGTCATCAGTAATGCAAGAATTAAAAAAAGGTATTTTGTTGTTTTCGCCGTTTTCCGCGCGGTTGAAGTAGATGGCGCTGGGAACTGGTTCGGTTTCTGCCACCAATTAAAACCCGTCTTCTGCTATTTTTGTGCGGTTTCTATGAGGGGCTGTTCGTTGTCTGCTCTGTACAATCCTTATTGTTGCCAAAAGGCTGTTATTGTGCGGTTGGGAGTTTTTATTTGTCAATTTTTTCAGTTTTTTATTTTGATCAATAAATCGATAACAAGGACCTAAATGAAAAAAGTGCTTCCTAAGAAAGTTGCGTAATTCTTTCTTCTTTCCACTGAGCCCATGTTTATTTTTGATCAATCAGTAACCAAGAAGGAATATCGATTTTAAGGATCGAGCGTTGGAATAATAATAAAAAGAAAAAGAAGAGAAAGAAGAAGAAGAAGAAGAAGAAGAAGAAGAAGAAGAAGAAGAAGAAGAAGAAGAAGAAGAAGAAGGAGAAGAAGAAGAAGAAGAAGAAGAAGAAGAAGAAGAAGAAGAAGAAGAAGAAGAAGAAGAAGAAGAAGAAGAAGAAGAAGAAGAAGAAGAAGAAGAAGAAGAAGAAGAAGAAGAAGAAGAAGAAGAAGAAGAAGAAGAAGAAGAAGAAGAAGAAGAAGAAGAAGAAGAAGAAGAAGAAGAAGAAGAAGAAGAAGAAAAAGAAGAAGAAGAAGAAGAAGAAGAAGAAGAAGAAGAAGAAGAAGAAGAAGAATAAAAAGAAAAGAAGAAGAAGAAGAAGAAGAAGAAGAAGAAGAAGAAGAAGAAGAAGAAGAAGAAGAAGAAGAAGAAGAACGTTCTGAATTCGAAAATTTACCTACATCCTCATAGTTTGAATGCATCACATTAGATTTGTATTGTATTTAAAATCTTCTAATCAAATAATTTAAAACAACAATAAAACAAATTGTTTCTAAGATGCAGTTTCATGATAATTGTGAACTGGAAGGCTTAAGTCTTAAGTCTTAAGGCAAAACGCTGTCCTAAGTTTTAAGTCATAAGTGGTCAGTCGCAGCTGTGAACTGTCCTTCAGACGGCCCCATTTAAATGAGACCTTTTGACTTTTGTTCCAATTAAATGGAATCCTATTTAAATAAGCCCCATTTAAGTGTGACCAGGTCCTATTTAAATAAGATCCCATATTTAAATGGGACTTATTTAAATAGGATCCCATTTGAAAGGGACCAGTTCCCATTTAAATAGGACCTTTTTTTAAGCAGTTTGTTTCAAGTGTCTCATTTTTCCTTAATTATATGTTTTTGGTATAACCGCACAATTTAAATAGGTCCTTTCAGTCTGAAAAGGTATAACACATGGATTTTTACAGGTTTATTATTTTTATTTATTCTTTTTTTGTTTTCTTTGTATGTACCCTTAATTAGTAAGTATTGGAACGATTTGATGGAAGCTAATCAAAGTTTCATCCCATTTCTTGTTTCCGCACTGGATCGACCTGAGGCATTCATTCACTATGCAAATCTTTTTAATTATATAAATAATTTAATTTTGAATTTTTTCATGACTGTAATTAAAAATCTCAGCACGTTTTTGTTTATACCGCCGCTTAAAAACATGGAACAGACGTCTTTTTATATCTAATGAATAAAATTAACATAAAAACAAAAACATATGAAATGAAAATTTTATATTTAAAACTACGGACGCCTTTTCAGTTTGATTTATTTTTAATCAAAATTACATTAAAAAGAAATAAATGACCTCACTAATCTTATCAACCCAAAGTTAAAACAAACGCGGTAAGTAAAAAACACTGAAATTGTTTTTTGGAACGTGCTAAACTGACTTTTTATTTCGCGTTGAAAATGGGATTTTGCAAAAAAATACTCTCTTGATTTATAAAAATTTTAAAACTGGTGTTCACATTCAAAGGTTTACACGAAAAGGCGAATTCCAATAAAAAAAAAGTTTTTTTAAAATTGTCTCTTCAAACTTTAATTTAAATTTAAATTTAGTATTTTAAACAGATGTTTTTTTGTATTTCCGCCGCTTCTTTAGTTGTGTGTCATTATGATTTCTTGATTATATGTGCGTGTAATTAATTTTATTTTAACTATTGTATTTTCAAAAAACATACAAGCAGAAGCAACTAACAAAGCAATATGTTTTGCTCAGACGCGAGGTATCAAGTGTTCTGGAGATCTCTGTGATATACCTTCAGCATACGTTGTAGAATATACCGCATATTAGACTACGCTATGACGCTACCCTTTTTTTCAATTAATTGTTTTTTTTAGCTCAAAAAGAAAGATACAAAATGGATAACATTTTCGGCCTAGCTGTTAACATATTAAAACCCCGGCATGAGGAAGACTGGACCGATCGCCTTAATTATCAAATTACTGGATGGATATACATAGTTTTTGCGGTTGCAATAACTTCACAAGTATAAATAAATAAGTTAGTATTGTACGCCATTGCATCACTCTAAATTATTTTTATTGCTAGTACCATTCGTAATATTTCAAAGGAGCTTCGAACTCTGGGGCGGAGCTCCGATTTTTAGAGCTTCGGAGCACCTTTATACTCCCAGGAAGTCCGAAACTCCGCATTTTTTTGTCAAAGTTTTTTTTTAAATTTTTTTCCAAAATATATTTAAAACAATAAAATTAATTTTTAAAATGCTGATGAAAATTTTAAAAAAATATTCTGAAATTAACTAAACTTGAAAATACTTATTTAAGGGGTGAAACTCTTTATTTTCAGGGCTCCCGTCGGTTTTAATTGCCAGAGTTTCTGAGCATGATATAGAGGGTAGGAATATTAATATACTTACTTGATTTTTTCTACCCGATACTTTTTTTCTGTTAAGTCGTCATAATATTATACAATCAGGAGAAACTTTTCCTTGCTTATTGAGGTTGGTGGATCTACTGTACATTATTTTTACTTTTGCAAAATTCTTTTAATTTGGAGCCGTTCGCTTTTACAATGGTTTTACTGTTAACGAAAATAAAAAAATTATTTGTAATTAATAATTGATTTATTATTAATTGATCAAGAATATTTATTTTTAAAAAAGCTTGTAACTTTTTACTGAAAAAAAGCTGAATGTTAGATTTTGTTTTATTTGTATCCTGACGATTTTGCAGTAAAAATTAGTTAGTAAACCCTATATTAGTTATGTTTAGGAATTTATGGGAAATCCCATTCAATGTTGGTTTCCCAGTCATTTCAGTGAGTACTGGGAACAATACGCTGAGCAGTATTGCTACGTAGAAAATACCTACTATATTCCGATGAACGAACAGCTACCAAAAAACCGAAAATCGAGAGATAAACGAATGCTTAATTACTATCAGGTATTTATGAATATATTGGCAGTCCCGTAAATTATAAGGTTTTTTTAGTCATTTTTCACTGCTGAAATAAATTTCAAAAATTTTCCGTTTTCTCAGCTTTCCAAAACTATCTTTCTTGTTAATACCTATATAAGTGTGTTCATTGACCACTTAAGAATTATTATGTCCTCGAATAAAACTATATACTTAATTTCATTTTAACTACATAATGGTCTGAAACGTTCCGTGAATATTATTGGATATATTTTTCATTTAGTGGGTTCCGTTTTTTCTGTTGCTGACGTCGCTATTGTTCAATCTGCCGCATTTAATATGGCGTTCTGTCAACTGGTTGGGTCGTAAGTTTTTAAGAATTAAGAAGTTTTGATCTAGGGGAATCGATCAGAAACAATCATAATGCTGAAAAAATAAAAAAAGACTGTTGTTTCAAAACCATTAGGAAGAATGAAGAAAGGGACCGATTGTCAGTTATAAAGTTGTTTGATTAAATATATTTTTTACGAAACAGTATTCCGTATGGGTTTATTATTTTTTCAGAAAATCATCAACAATTTTTTGACTTTTTAGTTTTATAATACTTGTTTTTGTTGTCGTTTGCCATTAACGAATCCTTCCATCAGGATTTGTCTAGACCGTCCGGCACGCCCCTCGCCTTGCTCACCCTTCTTCCTATTCTCATACACCCAAAACTCTTCCCATATTTGTTTTTCTTGCTGGCCGTACGTACGTTTTTTTAGGGACCAGGACAATTCGCTCCCGCCAATTCGCTCCCGGACAATTCGCTCCCGGGACAATTCGCTCCCGGGACAATTCGCTCCCGGACAATTCGCTCCCGGGACAATTCGCTTCCGGGACAATTCGCTCCCGGAAGTTTTTATAAACGCAATCTTATCAAACCAACTTCATTAGGGACAATTTGCTCCCGAAAGTTTTTATAAACGAAAATCTTATCAAACCTAGTTCATTAGGGACTTTAAAGTAATTCATTCAGACGAAATTAATGATTTTTTAGCTATTATTTGTAAAAATGATGAGTAATTTATACAATGATTTAATTGTCATATAAACTAATATATATTTTGTTAGAATCACTTAAAAATAAATGAGCATAACGAAATGCTTAGTTTTTGTGTATTATATTGTAATTATAAAAACTATGTTTATTATATCCATTTAAAATTTTTTTATATTTCATTACTAACCAAAACAATTTCTTTAAAAGGCACATAAGCAACGTTAAAAATATGAGAAACAACGCATTAAAATTAACAATGAGATCATATGAATGCATTTAAATAAGACAACAGTTTTAATTTGATTTGAAAAAAACTAATAGCTAAACTAATGATTAAATCGTTAGTTTAAATTAAATCAGTCCTGTTTTGCTAGTTTAAAGGTATGCTTAGTTTTTGTGTATTATATTGCAATTATAAAAACAATGTTTATTATATCCATTTAAAATTTATTTTATTTTATTTTATTAATTAATCATTAGTTCGCAAAAGCAGCCAACTTGCACCAAACAGTCAACGTCTGTACTATCTGAACTCTGAACATACGCCCAAGAAGAAACTGTCCCTTTTCCTGCTCTATTCTCAGAGCATTTTTTAAGTTTAGTTTTAATTAGCAATACAATGATGCTCTTAGATTTTTATATTTTCTTGTGTTTTATATCTAATAATTAATAAAATTAAAAAAATACAGGTAACCATAAATAAAAAACACGACAGTCAAAACCCTTCAATTTAAAAGAAAATTGTTTAGTGTTAAAAATACAGATAACCATAAATAAAAAATA
This sequence comes from Microlaimidae sp. YZB2_3, assembly GCA_030248175.1. Taxonomy (NCBI): domain Eukaryota; kingdom Metazoa; phylum Nematoda; class Chromadorea; order Desmodorida; family Microlaimidae; species Microlaimidae sp. YZB2_3. Next base: position 11,883 of record JASAMX010019160.1, on the reverse strand, counting down.
TGTCATATTCTGATAACACCATTAATGTTTGTTTACATCGGAATGAATTAATAGTTTGGTTTTTAAAATCATTTTAATATGGTGCAAGTTGGCTGTTTTTGCGAACGAATGATTGAATAATAAAATAAAATAAAAATAAAATAAAACAAAATAAAATAAATTTTAAATGGATATAATTTGTTCCTTTATTTCAATGTTACCTATATATTTTCGGTATTAACGTCCGTGCGGTAATAACAATGGCTGGGGATCCGGATGTCAACAATGACGATGAAACTATCGACCTGATTGCGACTCACATCTATGAATCCGCGGAGACGAAAAAAGCACTTTTTCCGTCTGAAAATAACCCATTTAGATGGGTTTTAGGGTATAAAATAAGATTTGTTTTGTTCTTAAAGCAGATATTTATGTCAAAAACAACTGATTACCCATTAAAATAGCACAGAAAATGTATGACAACATATATTGCTAATAATGGTACATAGCTTCTGTAGCTTAAGTGCATAAGAATCTTTGTTACTGCAGCTCCCTAACGAGACCTTGTTACGACACTATGTGCTCTACGAATTGATCACGCTGATATCAAGGATTCTGAAAACTTTCATTAATAATTTAGTTTTTCTTTAATAAGACGTTTATAAAAACCGAAAATATTGGCAATCCTATTCGCTATGAAATGTTCGCTTGATGGAAAAAATTCATAATTGCTCATGTTCGGTAAAACTCTAGTGAATTTAATTGGTGCGTTGTAAAAAATCTGACTAAAATAATTTTAGTTGCGGCAAGTCGAGCGGTCGTTACGTCACTCTTCTCTATATGCTCGTGAAGATTTTATTTATCGCCAATCTGATAGGGCAGTTCCATATTTTGAAATTTTTCCTCGGTAGACGCTGCCATTTTTAAAAAATCTGAATTTTTTAAAAAATTTTTAAAAAATTTTTAAAAAATTTTTAAAAAATTTTTAAAAAATCTGACGTAAAATAATTTTAGTTGCGGCAAGTCGAGCGGTCGTTACGTCACTCTTCTCTATATGTTCGTGAAGATTTTATTTATCGCCAATCTGATAGGGCAGTTCCATATTTTGACGTTTTTCCTCGGTCGACGCTGCCATTTTTGGGGTCTCCGCGTTCTGCTGGATTCGATCGCTGAAATCGACTGGAAAACGTCCGGCCAATTTCCGAGGGTGACGCTGTGCGATTTTGAAGTAAATTTTTTGGTGGAAAAATTATAATTTCCAATAGAAATTGCATTTTTGCTTAAAGGGAGGCCCAAAGTGGCCGTACAGTTGGCTGGTGCAGTTGTTCAATGAATAAAGAAAAGGGAAGCATATAATGACGAATCAAAATGGTCACGTTTACTGTTATTTATAAAAGCCATTAGTTTAAAGTCCTGTTATTATAAATTGATGATTATAAATTATTATAAATGACACTGTTTTGATTGGTTATCACATAATCCCCAGTTTGAATTTGTACACAACGGCACCAACCTACGTTTGTTTGCCTCTAGTTATACTTTATATTGGGTCTTTTTTGCGTTAATTAAGTTTTTACACATTGACTGATTTCGACATCTATAGATATTATCGAAACGTTGTTGGTAGATTTTTTATGCCACGCTTTATTTATATTTTCAGTAGGTAACTATATTTTTAAAGGTCTTAATTTTTAGGCGTTAATAATTAATAAAAAATTAAGGTTTTTAAGAATAACGAATAAGGAACTATTTTCCCTTGATTCTAACTTAATACACTAAAACGTAATTTTAGTGAACGAGTACGTGCGTGCATGCAGTCCGTAACTACATGCATGCATGCAATACGTGAGTGCATGCATGCAATCCGTGATTTCATGCGTGCATGCATTACGTGAATGCGTACGTGCGTGCATAATGTGAGACAAATGTTTCACCGAGTAACGGTAACGGTTAAAATTCGATCACAATAATGGGTTAATAAATTAACATTATTAATGGTAATTTTAATATAAGAGGTAACGAAGTCTATGAACCTTGTTTTAATCTTAATTTAGATACTATTGTTAAACAATGTATTGACTTTGCTCAGCAATTTGGGTTAGATGTTAAAGAATATGATAAACGAATACCTTTAGTGTATAAAATTCCTAAATTACATAAAAATCCATATGATTTTAGAACTATTGCAGGCGCTAAAAAACCTAGTACTAAATCGGTTTCATGTATTTTAGGCAAGGTTTTAAAGTTTTTCAGAAATCATTTTGCTAATTATTGTATATCACTTGAACATAAATTTCGTAAAATCTACTGGTCAATTAATAAAACAGAAGAAGCACTTTCAATTTTAAATAAATGCCATAATAACAATTATTTAAATACAAGTGACTTTAGTACCTTATATACGATGTTACCCCATGATACAGTTTTTAATAATCTTAAAGATCTTATACAATAGCTTTTTAAAAATTCAGGTAAAGATTTTGTTGTAATTTCTTATATTAATTGCTTCTATACAGATAATCCTTATAAGTATAAATATTATTATACATGTAATCAAATTCCTACTAATTTTATTCTTAGTAACACTTATGTTGTGTTCGCTGACTTTATACTTAAACAAAAAAAGGATGTCCCATGGATGGTAACTGTTCACCACAATTAGCAGATCTTACTCTGACCTTTCTGGAGTTCACATATTTAAAAAATCCTGCTAATAGTACGGAAAGATATTTATTATACAATACAGAAGATATGTAGATGATCTCATTAACATTAATCATAATGAATTTCTAAAGGTGTGTAATAAAATATATCCTCCATCATTACCTTTGTCTGCTACAACAGTGTCTAATAATTTGTGTAATTATTTGGATATTAATGTCAATATCTCTGACAGTTTAAATAAAACCTCTGTGTATAACAAAACAGATAGCTTCAATTTTAATGTGGTGAGATATATCCGTAACAATGTTACTAGTAGGCTACTAGTAGGTTAGAATTACAAGTGTTTTACTCTCAGTTAATTAGATACGCAAAAATTTGTAATAACAAACCTTCTTTCATTGAAAAAGTTCATTAAATATAGTAATGTTACTTACTAGTATAGGTTAGGATTACAAGTGTTTTACTCTCAGTTAATTAAATGCGCAAAAATTTGTAATAACAAACATTATTTCATTGAAAAAGGAAAAGAATTGACAAGGGATTTTTTAAAACTGGATTATACTTATAATAATATTCAGAAACAAGCTATACGTGTATTTACCAATTATCGACCGCTAATGGCTAAGTTCGATATCACAGACAAAAAATCTATAAATCAATTTGTTTATAAATTTATGAATAATTTATAATATAAATGGTATATTTAAGTAATAATACAAATATAAAATGGTATATTTAAGTGATAATACGAATATATTGCGCAGAATTTCTATTTTTACTATGTAACTCTGCATATACAATTTCTAATTTTGAAAAATTTGCATATACAATATTTAGTCCTACATTGTAATTGCGAGTTTGACAACTGTTTTGATTTATTTACTTTTTTCTTTGCATTTACAGCAAAATTAATAGTGATTTTATATAGCAAAAATATATTTTATTATAATTTTGGCGCGTTGTTGTTTCCTGTTTTTCTTTTTACTAAATTTTTTCCAGATATTTGTATGTCCAACAACTTCATATACGATTTTTTTTTAATCTTTTTCCTGTTTTTGGGTTTATCTTTTATAAAATATTTTTTTCTTTTCACCATTTTAATACAGTGTAGGGCAATAAATAATTTCTTGTTATGAGTTTCTTGGTTAATTTCAAAAATTACAAATATTACAATAATTTATATGCCTATAACCTATTATAAAAACAAAAACAGAAAAATACGGTTTTTTTTTCTTTTTTTTTCTTTTCTCACATTTAAATTTTATCGTACTTTACTTAAACATTAAATATTTATTTTATAAAATAAATATTTAATGTCTTTTCCCTTTTTTTCTTTCTATAATTTACACATTTCAGTTATTTAAGATTAATTTTTTTTGTAGAATCATAACATAATGAGTCGCGCAAAAAAACTATTTCCAGATGAGCTTGATAACATACCTTATGTAAGAAGGCTTACATTTTTTATAATTTTACTGTTTAATTAATTTTTTTTTCATTATAACTTCCGTTTATACTCTCATTTAAATTATTGTTCTAATTATTGAATTGCCTGTCAACCCTTTTTTTATGTTATTATGTTTTTATTTTTTATCTTCTAAGTTTCATATATAATACTTTATTATGTTATATGTTTGAACTACTAAACATCATTTTAGCTGTTTATTAAAAAAATAAATTTATTTCTAGTTGCACTTTAGCTATACCTATTATATTTTTATACCGTTTACATTTCTTCTAAAGCAGTCTTTATTAAAAATCAAATTTTAAACTGATTGTTCAATAGTCATTGTATTTGTCCTGTCTGCTCAAAAAAGGTTTAGGACTGATGAGGGCGGCCTATTTTGAGCTAGCATTTCTGGTATTCTTTTTAAAAGCCCAAAACCAAAATGCATAGTCTTGTCAGCACGACTGTTTTATGTAGGAATGCACATACAATGCTAGCCTATTTATTTTATTTAATTTAGTTTTTTGTCTTACTGCTTCAAGAAAATATTAATGTTACTTTCACTCAAAGCTTTGTTTAGCTTTATTGGTGTTTTTTCCTTAGTTAAAAAAAATTTTTTGGGTATTTTCACATAACCTATGGGTCAAACATAAACTTTTGTTTTTATTAATAAAATATGCGAAATTTTACCAACTTTACTGAACCTAATTCCTTTTCTAACTTTAGGTGAGAAATTTGGGCGGACCTCCTAATATTCACAGGCACACAATTCAATGCGTTCTCGTCTTGAATATGTTCAATGAAAAAATATTCCTCTTTCTCTGGTGGTGGTTGCTATTTGTCACGGCATTGACTATTTTTAATTTTCTCAACTGGCTGGCAGACTCTTTTATTGCGCCGCTAAGAGAGAATTTTATCAAAGACCTTTTGTCAGCTCATAATTTACCGGAACCAGAAAACGGGTTTTTTTGTTACTTCTTTTTTGGAAACTTTTAATTTTAACATTTCAGCATAAACCGTCGTTATTGAAATTGTGAATACGGCTGCCATGCTCTAACCATTTTATTACTGAAAAAGGTGCATCTGGATGCACTAGGTATTACTAAATACACACGGACGTGCTTTTCAAAATAGTTTTAAGACCAAAGTTCAGTAGCAAAAAACCAATAAGAACATTTATTTTATGATAAAAAACACTCAAGATTCGAGTTGTTGTGACGCGTTTATAGCCATGCAAAACAATAAACGATTTTATTTTCTTTAAATTAGAAAGTGTCCCAAAGATTTTTAAGGATCCTTAAATTTCGGTTAAAACTACCGTTTAGCATATTTGGGTTAATATATTGCAGCCAAAAAACAAAATTAACCTATTATTTGAATAAAAAACTCACACCTTGTTAGATCATATATACATCTTAAGTGTGGTAGCGAGAAGCTTTTACGTGTTTTGTCATACGTTATAAGCATACGTCTACGTCATATGTTTTCAGTAAAGCAATATTAACAATCTTTTATTAATAGGTATATAATTTATAGAGGTGAAATCCAACATTTTATTGCCAATGTCTTACAAACGGATGGGGTTACAGTTCTACGTTTAATGCAAACAAATGCTGGTGAATTGGTGACATCGATTGTGGCTGCTAAGTTGTGGAAAAATCATATAAATGTAAGTGATCCAAAATAATTTCATGAATAAAACTAGAAGCGGTCCTTGAGCAAACTTTTATACTCGGGGGGAATTTTTGCAACAAACACACTACATTTCAAAGGATTTACGATTATACTTCTTAGCTTCGTGGATTTTTGTTAGAAAGTTACACATAACTGATAAAATATTTTTTATTGCTTTTGTCCTAAAATTCATTTGGGAAAATATTTTCGTTCGCTCCTTAGGCTAACTACATGTACCTGCCAAGAATTATTTATACTTATATTCTTTTAAGACCTGCATCAATCCCCCAAGATCTCGCTTTTTTTTCCTGATTGTATGAATACTTAAACAGTAATGTGATGTATTAACTAGTTAAAAGTTTTCTCTAAACTGAATTTTTTTAAACAACTGTTAAAAACAATAAAATAGTCCTAAAAATCAGGATCTTCAAAGTCCCCTTTATTTTAAATGACCGGAGCTCTGGAGTATCATATTGGAGGATAGGAAAATCACAATCGTATACATTTTGGGTTTTCTATGTAAGTGAAAGTAAAGAAGTTTGCGAAGAATTTAGGAAAAAAGTTTTAAAATATAGCCAAATATGGCCAAAAGCAATGTGGGTAAAACATGCATTTTTGTTCTAAGTAAATAAATTTTTATTCAGTTATTTTTGATATTAAACTCACTTAAAAACAATTGCATGTTTTTTAGGAGCTATTTTTTGATTTGATGCATTTATTTAATTCTTTAGATGATTAGTTTATTTTAGTTTCACCGAATTAGAAAATTTGACTAAAATTGTACTGTAATTAGTAATAATATTCTTTTATTTTATTTTTGTTACTTCTAATTAATTTTTAAAAAAATTCAATGTTATTTACTATCGCTGCAAAAATTCTACATAAATAGATTTATAATAATAAAGAACTACGACCGAAATATGATTGTACAGAAAAGACGGAAGTGTTTTTGCATAATGATATTAATAAAAGAAGCCGAGATAAAAATGAACACCAAAAATATCCGAAAATTTTTTACGAGAAGCAATTTTTGAACAAAAAATATATATAAAAGAGTCCACTATAATAGAAAAATTAAATGTGCCATAAAATATACTAAAAGATAATTTATAAATCTATTAATAAAACTAACATTTCCTCTTAATTTAAACGTTTTTAACGGTAAAATGTACAAGACAAATTGGCATGATATGTATGTTTTATCAATGGCTTTATAAATTATTCTTTAGCTTATTCTGTGGTGCATTTAATTTTTGTATTTTTACCCTTTTATATGTTTTTTTGTAAAAAATTGTTTCTCATAAAAAATATTATGCAAAAAATTTTTTTTTGGTTTATCTTGCCTCCTTTTATTAATATCATGCAAAAACACCTTTTTAGGCCTTTCTGTACATACAAATTTCTGTCATAAATCTTTATAACTTTTTTTGCACAAACATTATTTTGTAAAACAAATTCAAAATATGGTCATTACATTAAACATTTTATAAAACGTTACAAAATGACAACAGTGATCTGTATAAAATCGACTTTTATTATCAAAAATATACAGCATAAAAATAACAAAATTGGTAACTAAATATATTGCCTAAAAACCTATAAAAGGGTTTTAATTGCAGCATGGCTGAGGTGCTCCCCAATTAGGGTCTTAGGAGCGTCGTAATTAGAGATATTTCATCTTAATTAGGGGAGATTTTAATTTGATCTGTATCATGCTTCTATGGAGAACGCCAAAATTAAGGTCATTAAAATTCCCATTTAGGATGTACACCGGTCAGAGACAGAGCCCTAATTAGAGCACTGGTAAGCCCCAATTGAAGCGCCCCTTTTTAAGGCGTACCCAAATTAGGGCATCAAATATGTTTCACTAATGTTTGTAGGTTTTTATATTACGTTCCTACCATTCATATTTTTATATTATTGCAGTCACCGCACTTTTTAGGGCGCAAAACAACATTAAGAAAAAATTAGACAACAGTCAAATTTTATCTTGATTTAGAAAATTCGGTCCAGTTCCCCGTCAACTGAATCAACTGATGAAATAGAAAAAAATTCCAAAACATTACTAATAGATGAGTGCAATCCGAGAATTCCAAATGGGCATGCCCCGGATCCTCCGTTGCTAATTGGTCAGAATACAATAGATCCCGAATATCCTTATGACACTCCAAGTGAAATTATTTAGTTGCAAACAAATACCTTATTATTATGTGCTGTTTATGTTTTTGTTAATATTTAAAATGTTAAAGTATTGCAAAATACCTTTAAAGCTTTATTTTTATTATAATTAAAAAACAAAAGTACAGATTATTGGGTTTAGTAGATTCATTGAAACATGATTTCCTTGTGTTAGCTTTAAAGAAAGTTATGATCTTGAATAAAACAACGCATTTTGGTAAATTATTTGAGTAAACGGCAGTGTGCAGAAGAAGTTTAGTGTAATTGTGTTTTTTTTTTGTAAAGTGTTTTCTGAACTATTGTGATCACGCAAAGTGCACAAATTATAGTTGCGTTGCTTATGAGTTTCCATTTAGTATCATTTAATGCTAATTATAATAAAAATAAATAAAAAAAGTTGATTTATTATTACGCTTAATACACTTAATACTTTATTAAATCAAAACGAAGTTTTATACGTTACAGTAATGAAACAGATGAAATTAAAATAAATTTTTTTTAATAAATCCACGTCTCACGAAAAAAATGAGTTACCATACTATCAAAAATATATAATAAAGGAAAAATGAGACACTTAGAACAAACTGCTTGTAAAAAAAGGTCCCATTTAAATGGGACCTGGTCCCATTTAAATGGGACTTTTCGATTTTGGTCCCATTTAAATGGGATACCATTTAAATGGGATCCCATTCAAATGGGATCTATTTATATGGGATCCCATTTAAATGGGATCCCATTTAAATAGGTCCCATTTAAATGGGATCCCATTTAAATGGGATCCCATTTAATTAGGTCCCATTTAAATGGGATCCCATTTAAATGGGACCAAAATCCAAAGGTCCCATTTAAATGGGACCGTTTTTTACAAGCAGTTTGTTCTAAGTGTCTCATTTTTGCTTTATTATATATTTTTGATACTATTAAGTTTTGCAGCTCATTCTTCATTACACTTCAGTTGACATGGGTACGGGGACTTTGGAGCCGTAAGTAGGGAGCTTGGAGCCGCCGGAAAAATTTTTTATCTTTTTTTTAGGCTTTGCTTAGGCTTGGGAATAGGTTTTAGGGCAAACACTAAATTCCACCGACTCCGACTCCGTCCAAAATCTACCGTAATCTACCGTAATCTACCGTAATTTTTAGTAGTATGCAAATTTTATTCTAAGCCTTAGCCTAAGCTTAACCTGCACATCAATATATAATTTGCAGAAATTTGAGGCGGAGTCGCAGTCGGAGTCGGTGGAATTTAGTGTTTGCCGGTTTTAGCAATGTTTATTTTTGGCTCCAAGTTTCCTCGACTCCATCCACCCTAACCGTCGACATGTACACTTTTATACCAACCTTGTTTGTCGAAAAGTTTAAAAAACTTCTGTAAAACTGTTTTTGTAAATTTGTCAGTCTGTCTGTCTGTCTGTCTAATCCTTGCAACTGTCGTTTATTAAGAAATGGCGGTATTTTTTGTAAACAGACGTAAACGTGGATTTTTCGTAAACTGTCGTTTATTTTTTGCAAATGGCGGTAAGTGAATCGAATCTTGGCGAGATTTCGCATGACACCAGTGGGAGGGTCAAAATCACTGTCCATTACAACACTGTATTGTCATACAACACTTTTAAAGTTTTATTTTTAAAAAAAGAACTAAAACAATAAGTTTTTAACGTTTTTATCGAACCGAAAAATCTTTTTACCGCTATATAAAAAAAAAAACAAAAAAAAACCATTTCAAACTATAGCTTGTTGGTAAATAGATATTTTTTGATTTAAACGCTTAAATAGATAACAGGTAACGCTTTACATCAGCAATAAATCATGGATTATTAAAGCGCAAACAGCTCTTACGAGTTGTCAAAAAACTGGTGCAAGGTGTGCTAAATTTTAATGCTGTTATTATAAATTTAAGTAATGTTGCAAAATTTAAATGCTGTTGTAATAAATAAAAATATCTTTTTAAAAATAAAAATCTTTAAAAATATCTTATCTTTTTATTTTCCCAATGCCTCACTTCAATTTTTTTCTAAAAAACAATATACAACAACTCATATTTTACCCGTATAGTGTATACTCAAATGAAATTTGGTTCATTAAAAAATGGAGCCAAAAGGCATTATGCATTTTCTTTTCATGTATTATTGCAAATTACGTTTATACAGTCACGAATCATAGCATAAAGGAATTATGATTCAAAAGATTAATAAAACATTTTACAGTGTGTTAACGTATTTTATGGAAACGTGTAGGCTTGTGGTTTTTTGTTTCGCTATGAGACGCTGCTTTAAAAAATGGTTTAGCGTCTTTTCAATAAGATAAAGCCGGATAAACGAAAAAAGTTGCTGCAAAATGATTCCGCGCCCTGCATAACAATTATTTTTTATGCACCGTACAGTTTTTTTTTGAAAATTATTTTATTTGTTCATTTTTATTACATTTATATTTCACTCAAAATAAGCTCGAATTTTCTTAAAATTATCTTTAAACCAACGTCTAGTCAATGAACTTATTAAATATTCAATAAAACTTACAGTAATTTTAGTTATTTATTTATTTTCTTGTCAGTAAAATACAAAATATTTTCACATATTTTTCATAAAATTTGTATCAAGTATAACTTTTTTTTTACCGTCGTTTTCTTTTTCAGACTTTGGGTGACTATATAATTTAAAAAAAATAAATAAGGTCTGTCAATATTAACAAAACTAGGGTAACTGACTTAAAATTTATTCAGCTAATTTCGGTAACTGACTATTGTGTTCTTTACACGAAAAATTAGTACATAATACATTAGGATTAGTACATGACGATCTATCTAGCCATACGCAGTTCATTATATAATTTTTCGCATAGTAAAAAATAACAGCCGGTGTTCGAAATTAAGACTAGCCGAATTTAATACAGTTACAATAATACGCTAAAATACGTTTTTATCTGTTAAAATTTAAGTCCAAACCAAGATATGAAAGGATGAGATCATAACTGACGGAAAAAAGTTTTTTTTATTGAATAAAAACGAGTGCCATTATTGGAGTCATAAAAAACACAGGTTTAAAAACTATTTAGAGACCTAAAAAGATTTACTTATTAAAAAATTCCGGTTATTTCATAAATGCCGACTTCACATGACTACTAGACAAATAAATTTCCCTAGAGATTTTAAATTGGAAAAATACTTAAGATATTTTCAGTGCATGCTAAAAATAAAAAAATATTGGAAAAAAACCGAAATAAATTTTTAGTGCGAATGCTACAAATTGAAAAATATAAAATTTTAGGGTATGAAATATATAAAAATAAAGATATAAAAATTTTGGAAAATAACGCAAAAATAAATATTTATTATTATTATTATTATTATTATTGTTATTATTATTATTATTATTATTATTATTATTATTATTATTATTATTATTATTATTGTTATTATTATTATTATTATTATTATTATTATTATTATTATTATTATTATTATTATTATTATTATTATTATTATTATTATTACTATTATTATTATTATTATTATTATTATTATTATTATTATTATTATTATTATTATTATTATTATTATTATTATTATTATTATTCATTATTATTTATTTATTATTCATTATCATCATCATCATCATCATCATCATCATCATATTTTTGTTAATATCATTATCATTATTAATATTATTTATTTATTATTATTATTATTTTTGTTAATATCATTATCATTATTAATATTATCGCTATTAAAATTATTATTTGTTATTATTAATATTGCTAAGATACTAACTATACTATCACAAATAGGTGAAAAAATAAAAATAAAATATCTGACTCTATACATTGTTTAACCACAAATGGTGGCCAATATATGAATTCTACTTAAGAAATAATTTGCATAAGCATGGTTGGCACGAAGTTGATTGGTCATTTTGTATGACGTTTAATCAGCAATAGAACGAACG
>JASAMX010019159.1:0-20698 GCA_030248175.1 Microlaimidae sp. YZB2_3 | reverse complement strand
ATATTATCTTTTGTAAGGAATTATCGGCTTAATAAAGTGGTTCAGAATGATTTCTTATATCATTTTTAATGAAAAATGGAAAAAACTGTACATAATGTACTGTTTTCTTCCCGCCCGTTAGTTTTTGGGTGTTATGTAAATGTACCGCCGAAATAGATAAGTTTGCCTAACATTTTGCCTATATACATTCGTGTTGTTAAGAAAAATTATCGGTAGTTTTTCTTCGAAAAATCAATATCTAGACAATATACTGCACCAATCTTAGCAATGAATGTATCATATGAAAGTAAAAAATACCTGCTTTTTTTTGAATGCATATGTTGTAGTTTAATTTCTATAATTATTGAGCAATCTGTTAAGTACAAAATCATTGAAAAAACGCCATTTTTGGGGGTTATATCTCCCTATGAACCATCGGATGTGAACCACTGCTTTTCCGTGTAATGCATGCTATTATATTATGAGCAGGATTATTTTACTTTTCAATGATTTGTTTAGGTTTTTCCCTGCCACTAATTTTACAATACGCTATTTACCATAGTTTTATTTCTGTATTATTAACCGACCAAGCTATATAAAATTTTATATTGCAATATTTGAGAGATGTTGCCTTTAAAATATTCTGATATGCCGTAGTGAAAAAACATGTTCAATTTTAAGTCGATGGCAAGGCTTGAAATTTAAAATTAAAATTTTAAAAGAAAAAAAAGGATTTGGAACCGTAAGTTGCAAATTCACTGCCGAGAATTAAAATAGCTAAAATTTATATTTAAGCCTAAGGCCTGAAATCAACAAATAGAACTTGTTTGCTTAAATACTTAAATAAACTTATTTGCTTTATAACAGCCAATTTAAATATGAAAAAAAGGTAAGATTATGTAGGTTTTTGTGTTGTTTAATATTCTTGTATTAGTATATATTGAAAAAATTGTTAAAAATTTTTACCAAATATTCTTTATAAAAAGAGGAAAGACCTTCCTTCCCCAATCACCAAAAAAATTGGGGTAAATTGAAATAATATGGCTAAACCTTATAGTTCAGGAAGCATCATAAGGGGGTTGAAATTAGTAAAAAATTAACATTGACATCCTTATGCTGGACAAAATATTTTCACCAAACAATGGAAAGACCCTTCTCCCCAACGACAAAATGGAGTGCAGGTTAACTGAGGTATCATTTTAAAGCTTACAGTCATGAAAAAAAGGCACTAGAAGGGTTAAAGTCTTGAAAAAATAGTAAATAAATATAAAATGCGAAGAATCTAATTGTCAGCCGTATGGCTGACACGGGCACTTTTAGTAATATAAAAAAACATAATCTTTCAATACTAACACTAAAAGTCATATACCTTTTGTATGATAAAATTGCGAAATGAAAAGGCGGTTGTAAAAGGTGTAATATTGAAAACTAACACTGTTAAAATTTTTTTATCTATAGAGCACTCTAATTCAACAAACCATTCTTTATATTGTACAAGAGAAGCTACAAAAAGCAAAAAATGAAGTTTGAAAAAAATCGTAGTTTTTTTAGTTTTTTCTTAATTTAAAATTGATACACGATTATATTTTCACTAGCTTAAAGTGCTTTAATACATCAGTTTGTGCTAAATAAGTATTGGTTTTTTGATTAAACATCACAATAGTTAGAAAGCATCACTAAAACAGTATTTTCGTGAACAATGATTTTGAATTAGCAAAAATAAACTTGAAATTGGTGCTTTGAAACTAATTTCCAACCTACATGGGGTTTTCTTACAGAAATGATTGTAAAATAATTCAAAATTCAAAAATTAATTTTAAAAAATCCATTCCAAGCTTTTAAATAAAGCATTTTTTGTAATTGAAACATTAAAAATGTGGGAACCAAGCGCGCCAGCAGCGCCGTACCTACGAAGCGGCAAAAAACTAAAAATCCTCAAAAAATGCTTTTGCTTTTGTAATATTAAGAAATATTTAAGAAATTTTGAAAGGAAGAATGTGAGATAAATTTTATTAATTAGCATGAATTACCAGAAAAATATGACTTTAAAATAAAAATGACATATAAATAGATTGAAATTATATTGTTTTAATGGTATATATTCTAGCGAGGTTTTTTATTCAAGAATTACACATCTTTGGTAAGGTTTAATAGATATTTTTTTGGCTAAAGCTCACAATTAGGCTAGTTAGCTTCTGCTAATTGTGAGCTTGAGCTTGAATCTGAGATTTATTGTGAGCTTGAGCTTAGTACTCGCAATTAAATATATGTATGAGCATTTGTGAGCAGCTCAATGCATCCCCATGGCATACACACGTTTCTTTACATTTAACATCTTTCTTTACATGTTTACTTTGTTATATGTACGCATGTTTATTTACACGTAATATTTTCTTGAAAATTAAGTGGTTAATTACAAATCTGGTAAATTTTATTCTGATGGAATTTCTTCTTCAGCTTTATATATTTGATATTCTAGGAAACAAGGATACTGAACACAGAAAAAAAGTGTGTTCCACAAGTTGGTCAACTTAAACAAGATAAAATTGCGAACTATATTACGCTAAGACAATAAAAGAATTTAAACCGTAAAAAATTGTTTTTGATTAAAAACTGTTTAACTTTTTGCAAATTAATGAAATGTTTCAAATACACGTATAATATAATTGTTTACTTTTAAGACTGTTTCACACCGGAATGGCAAGCGACAAGTGAAAAGTGACATCACGTTTACACCATTACGCTGTCACGTGTCGCTGTTGTGAGAACGCATGGTTTGGTCCCTTGTGACTTGTCACTCCAGTATGTGCCAGATTTTAGGCTGGTTCACACTGGAGTGACAAGTGACCGTTCGCGTTCCGCGCGCGTCTATACCATTACATTGCCTCTTGTCGCTGCGATGTATACACGTTGTCACTTGTCACTTTCGTGTGAACTAGTCTTTAGTGATGAATTATGTATTTTTGGGGCGTAATCCTCAAAATTGTAAAATTTTTCGTTCCACGTTTCGTAACGAACCACGTGTTTCGTCGTCCGGAAAAAATTTAACGTAAATTTATGTTAAACAACGCGTCGTTACTATAACAGAATAAGTCAGAGTCACGTTAATTTAATACGTATTTTGACTGTTTGTGTCATAGTAACGACGAACGCCCCCCGATGGGACAACTAAAGCTGAAATCTTCCATGCTGAAATTATGGGCGTAACCGCTCTACGCTGGGAAGAAATAAACAATAAACCCCTGGGGCCTATTTCATAAAAGTTGCCTGTAATTAATTTACAGCTGTAAATTAATAAACGCATATTTTTCTTTTGTATTTTTAATCAAAAAGTATATTAAAAAAATTGCGTTTAGAATTTAAAAAATTACATGTCTGTAAATTCCGTAAATTCCACAGTTATGTACGTATTTTTTAATTAATAAAATAAGAAGAAATTAAATGCGTTTATAGATTTACAATTACATAAATCTTTATGAAATAGGCCCCTGGGGCCTATTTCATAAAGACGGTTGTAAATTTTCTTTTTACAAATCTCCGCCTATTTTTTGTAAATTACATAATAGAGGATATAGGACGCGGAGAATATCGATCGGTCAATGGAGATGAAATGACGTGGCTGCGACCAATCAGCGCAGAGCAGTGCACGGAGATACTTCCCCTAGATGACAAGTCGAAAAACCTTTATCGTGTATTTTACTAGAAATAGGCGGAGATTTGTAAAATGAGAATTTACTAAGGTTTTTATGAAACAGGCCCCTGGGGCCTATTTCATAAAGACGTTTGTAAATTTTCATTTTACGAATCTCCGCCTATTTTTTGTAAATTACGTGATAGAGGATATACTACACGGCGAATATTGATCGGTCAGTGGAGATGAAATGACGTGGCTGCGACCAATCAGCGCAGAGCAGTGCGCGCAGATGCTTCCCCTGAATTAAAAGTTGAAAAACCTTTATTTAATTTATTTATTGAATTTACAAAGGTTTTTATGAAACAGGCCCCTCAGCGAGAAAAATTTTAAAAAAAAAGTTTTCAGCGGTTATGTAACTAATTATTATTTAGTTTCGCCATGTGTTTCTCTGCACGTGATATTTTCTCAAAAAAAATATTTTCTCAATGATATTTACTTCACCACTCATTTATTTTCACCCTTATAATCTTTAATTATCGCCAATTCATTTATAAGTTGTTACTCCGACAGAAAAAGTAGCAATATTATTATAAGATCAACGTGACTCCGACTTATAACGTTATAAAGAAATAAAGAGTCTGCTCTTCGCTTTTTGTCTGCTAAGAAATAAAAAAGGTCACAGTTTCTAGTACTTTATGATGATTATAACTCATTGTGTCAGAGTAACTATCAAATCCTAAAAAAAAGTAAGCCCCGCGTATAAAACCCGCAGCAATAAGTTAAAAATAAAAAAAAATAATTTTTTGCGGCTTCAAGTTCCAACTTATTTGTCCAAAGATTTCTTGTCAATAAAATTAGATAAAAATGGGCAAAAACCATAATTATTTTTTAATTTTTTTTCGTATTTCGTATTAATTCTAAAATTATAAAAATAATACTTCATATGATTTACTTACACTACTTCATATAAAGTGAATATAAAAAACTTTCGAAATAAGGAAAAATGAGTGAATTAAAATAAATATTGCTTATTTTTTAACGCCTGAAAACCCGAAAACTTTGGAATTTATTTGATCAGAATAAAAAATTTCCTAGCAAACGAAATAATTACAAAATATCGTTTCGATAATTATCTTAGTGCAAGTTCAACTTGCGCAGTATTAGAAATTCAATTTAAGCTCAAACACAATATGAATTACTGGCTCTAATTTGTTTTGCTAGAGCCATATTGATATCAGTTTTAATGAAGAAAAAGTCACACAAGTATTTTTGCTTCGAAAATTTGTCCGTTTTTTGCAAAAAAAATATTAAAAAATTGCTGTGTTCAATGTTTATAACAGCACAGATTGATCCGGGAAAAAAAATGCAATTTTCAGACAATTGTGAAAAAAATTAAAATCAGCAACTAATTTAAAATAATTACACCTTTAGAAATTAGACGCGAATATTATATGGATGACTACGCAAAAACTGACAAATTATATGCCTGTAAAAATAGTGAAATTTTAAATAAACTTTATATTAATAAAAGCAAAAAAAGTAACCTTGCGCTCTTCTTTAAAATTTAGAATTAATTCACGATTTTACCAAGTCATTGGCGGTGCTCAAAGGGTCATGTGAAACTCAACACATGGACAGTTAAAAAAATAAATAAATTAAAAACAAAATTAAAAACGGGAATTTAGAAAAAAAATTTTTAAATAAATTTAAAAAAACACTGCAAACCAAGTTTGTATAACGTTTAGCTTATAAAACTAGCCATAACTCAAGAACCCAAAGCAATTGTAAAAAGTAAACTATCATTGAACTCGTCAAAAACTGTAAAATGTATTGCTGTATTTAGTTTTAAATATTTCAAAAAATTTTATTTGATTAATAAGTTAAAACTATGTAATAATTTACACAATAGTCCATCAAAAATTATTTTGATATTATTGTTTTTTAAAAAATATTACAAATAAAATAATACTTGAAAGTTAAAAATTAATTGATTATTTAAAAAGTTATGATTATTTGTATATAGCGCTGATGTTAAAGTCAACCAAATAATAATCGCATTTTTTATTGTCAAAATTATATTACTAATATAATAATAAATTTAACACTTAAATTTTAACTTTTGCTGTTTTATATAATCTCAGAGCAAGATTTTCTTGTTTTAGCTATGAAATTCGTGGTTTAGTGCTGAAGTTACTTAGAATAAACTTTAAAATATGTAAATGAAACTCAACACTCAAAGTCGAAGTTTTACATGACTACCAAAAAAATTACTCTTTAAATTGTCTAAAAAATCCAGAGTTGAAACTTAAATGCCAATTAACAAAAAAAAATTTTAAATTTTCAAAATGAAATAAAAGAATCCTGTTGTTTTTTTGTTGAGTTTAACTTTACCACTATATAAAAATAATTATAACTCTAGAAATCATAAAATAAATTTTAAACTATCATTTTATTTGTAATATTCTTTGTAATGTTCTATAGGCTGTTATTTTTGCAATGCGCAAAGTAATGAAATGAACTGAGTATATTTACATAGATGACATAAAGATCTATCCAGCCGTACACGGGTTATTTTTCATAACACTGTTTTATTACATAACACACATAACACCGCACACTGCTTATTTTGCGTCTAGTAAAAATAACAGCCGGTGGCTGAATTTCAGGCTGGCCGAATTTATTAAGCTGCCCTATGTTTTAAGAACTGTGTCGCGCGGTCAACGCGTGAACGCGGTTAGTGGATTGTAAACAGTACCTATTTCTGCAAAAAACCATTAAATGATTATTGCAACTTTTTTAAACAATTTTTTCCCTGTGCACAATTATATTATTACATATTTTTGTAAATAATGCCAATTAATATAAATTTATCGGCGTTTCCCCATAATTTGATTCTGGTATTTTATTAATGGACATTTGGCTCACAGATCGAAATTTAAATTTTCTCCAGAAATAGACAATACTAAGTTAAACGTGCGCGGTACAAAATGAAACTTTTTGTCTTTTGATGATTTTCTATTTGTCCAGAAAGCTTATTGAACAAGAAATTTCAATAATTTTTGTTATATTTGTAGCGGGCGCACAAGGGTCAAGCCGGTAAATTGATGATCTTGCGGCCCGGTACACACAGATTACTTATCCTACTTAATAAATAGCTTTAGGCTGTACTTCCCTTTTAATTCGGCTCAGCGGGTTATTACACAATAAAGAAGTCTGCACGTTTTTGTCCTTAGTGTTTAATCTTGCGTAGTGAGGGGACACAGGACACACTCTCTTGACCGGGGGGGTCAAGTCGGTTCACGGAGTGGGGTTACGGTAGGGAAGATTGAGAAAAGGAGGAATTCTTTGCGAATTCCTTTTCAAATATTACTACGTAGACGAGATCCAATATGCTGCCAAATGTAAGCGAGGACCAAATCCAAATTAGGAAAATACTGTTTTACATTAATTAATACGGTGAAACATTACCGTGTTGGGGCAGAAAAGGAAGAGCAATTTGGTCTCGCTCCCTCAAAAAGTTAGGGCTAAAATTTTGAACAAATCCTCCAAAAATTGGAAGAGAAGTAAAGGTATGTAGCGCTGGCTTAACAAGCGGTGGGTAAGGGACTGGTATGAAACATTAAAAATACCAGTATGATTTTGAAGCTAAATTTGAGAAGTCTGAAGGTGTCAGACTTCTGCAAAAAGTTGCAGCAAATTGTTGTAATGCACGATTTAGTTCGCTGGGCTCGGTAGCCTCACCAAAGTAAATTTAATTGGTGAAACCTTGAAGTAACAGGGTTGAAAATGAATAGCGTTTACAAACCCGAGCTTTGCTTAGGTTCTTCAAAAAGTTACTTCAAGACCTCAGCCACGGTGTGCTTGGAAAATATGAAGCTACCAAACTGGGAAAAGAACAGCATAAATACAGGGGTGAATCTCGTCGTGGGGATTAGTTTTCAACGAAACATTAAAATTATTAGTACAATTTTAACGTTTCGTTAAAGGGGAAAAAGAAAGGGATTGGAATAAGGACTGGGTTCCGTTGTTCCAATGTGTTGTGTGGGACTTTGTACTGAATATGTTTAATTATAATTTTAGACTTAGTTGTTTGAACGCTGTGTGTGCCTGGTTTACGTATTTTATGGATTAAATGCTGCGTTGGCAGTTTGATTACTTGCGGAGATAAAAAGGTTACACAACAATTTACACAAAGCGTTTATTTATGAACGAATTATGAGAGCAACAGACCGCGTTGCAGCGAACAAAAGAGCAGGGTAATTTTTACGCACTTTGAGCAAATTGAGCTATTTGTTTTTGACAAAAAGACTTATTTAAGGCGTTTTTGGAACGCTAAGGCTATTGCTTTTTAGCCACTTAAAAACCCGTTTTTAGCAATTAAAAACAAAGATTAAGTTTAAAGAAAATTGAGGTAAATTTATAAAATCACTATTTTTCTAATTTAGTTAGAGGCTTTGGTTTGAATTATATTTTGAATATTTAATTTTGTAGAAATTTATCCGGTTGAAAAAACAACGATATTTTTACGAATCCAGTGGGTGTCCTTGACGACAGACCACCGAGGGTTTATGTAACCTTTTAACTTAGTTTAAAACAAACTACCAATTGTGTTGGTAGGCTACGTGCAAAATTCTTTACTAAATACCTGTACCCAATTTCATAGCCACTCCACCAAGACACTTCGAGAATTTTCGCCTTAATCTCAAAGGAGAATTCACAGACAGCCTCTGTGAACTCTCTACTTAACACACAATTCTTACCTAAGTTGGCCGAAACCAACTATAGCGGTTGGCATCTCAATGGGATAGCGTCGAATATAAATAAGGTAATAAAACTATAAATACCTAAGCTGGTTCTGCCAACAAGGGTTCCTAATCAGAAAGGTACAACTGTTCTTCAAGATAAAAGCGCAAACCATAATTACGGAACCCACTGGGCCCACGCACCGCGTGGAGCGCATGTACTGCTATAAGCGACTGTTTTGACACGCGCGGCGAAAGGCGCGGGCTACTGTAATTTGATTACAGCGCGTACATTAATATATTTTAAAAATGTTTAAATTGAATGAAAACGTAATTGAACGCGAGTGTAGTGGCCACTTAAGAATGAATTAATATTGTTAATTTAATTGACCCTAAACTGCTCAACGCTATCCGCCACATATTTTATTTAATTTGAGAAAATGAATAAGTTGCTGGAGGTGAGATGTCTAAAAAAACGTATTGAGAGGGACACTTATATTCAATTTATAAAAGAGCTGGGAAACTTTTACAAAAACCAAATCAACAGTTCGATTTTTAATACAACGCATTAATACGTTAATTTTAAGGTATAAAAATGTTTACAATAAGTCCAATATATCAAAAACACCCGAAACCCACCGCAGGTCTGAAGTATTTCTTAACATTTTTGTTGTTTCAATCTTTTTCTTCTCTTTCTTTTTTTTCAATCAGTGTTTTTCCCAGCGACTTAATTTAAGTCGAGTCCATCCCTGGTTGGTATGTTTTTCCCGATGATTTAATTTAAATCGAGTCTATCCTTGGTTGGTATGTTTTTTTCCAGTGACTTAATTTAAGTCCAGTTCATCCTTGTTAGGCATGTTTTCCCCAGTGACTTAATTTAAGTCGAGTCCATACCTGGTTGGTATGTTTTTCCTTTGATTTAATTTGAGTCGAGTCCATCCTTGCTTGGTATGTTTTTCCATTGACTTAATTTAAGTTGAATCCATTCCTGGTTGGTATGTTTTTCCATTGACTTAATTTAAGTCGAGTCCATACCTAGTTGGTATGTTTTTCCATTGACTTAATTTGAGTCAAGTCAATCCTTGGTTGGTATGTTTTTTCCCAGTGAATAAATATAACTCGACTCCGTCACTGGTTCGTAAACGACGAATTCAGTTGGGCCATTTTTTGTGGATCTATAAATTAAACCCTAAATCATTATAATATTATATTTATTTTTATACATATTTATTTCGTTGTAAAACAAGAAACATAAGCTAGTTAAAACAGCACTGAAAATGCATGTACCTTCTATATGAACTAAAACAAAACAAAAAACAATTCATACTTCACAATTGAATCCAAATATTTAATTACAATCACAATTTTATTAAAATTTTGGTTAAAATCATTAGTTAAAATTAGTTAAAATCATTAAAATCATTATTAAAAGTTTGGTTAAAATCATTAGTTAAATTAAACTTAATGAAATTAAATTATGTCAATGAACTTTATTATTGTGTAACACGTGACTGACTAAGTTTTTTTAGTTCTCAAAACAAATGCTTATTATAGCTTACAAGCTTTGATCCACAGTCTCAATATAAAACTCCTAAGCAACAATAATAATTATATATAATTCGAAAAATAATGATATAGAATTTTATTTTTTTTAATAAGCATATTTTGCAACAAAATTGCTGGTTTAAGGAAACTAATATCAACAACATTAATATAGTTTTCATTTTTATCACAAAATTTTTTTGACTAAAAATAAAAGAAAAAAATGATGTTTCTATAAAAACAAAGGTTTTGAGTTAGAAATAAAGCGAATAAATTATCTAAAACTATAAATTATAGTGTGAGTTAATGCAAGCAAAATTACACAGGTTTTAAGTGTACCACAATACATGGTTATACAATTTAACCTGCTAACGAAATTTGAATTTTTTACGCGATGGTCAAAAATTTTCAATTTGAAAGAACGTTGTTCAGTGTTAAAGATCTTTACAAAAATGACGCTACAGAATTACGGTTAATGTGCGTGTGCGTGCGCGCGCGCGTGTGTGTGTGTGTGTTCGTGCGTGTGTGTGTGTGTGTGTGTGTGTGTGTGTGTGTGTGTGTGTGTGTGTGTGTGTGTGTGTGTGTGTGTGTGTGTGTGTGTGTGTGTGTGTGTGTGTGTGTGTGTGTGTGTGTGTGTGTGTGTGTGTGTGTGTGTGTGTATGTGTGTGTATGTGTGTGTGTCCCCATCCGTATTTCACTCGCCATTATTTTATTCGCCATTATTTTATTATTTATTCGCCAAAATATTTGGGTAGGATATTTTATTCGCCTAGCCATGGGTAGGAGAGCACCGCCAAACTGTGGAGACATGAAAAATTATGCATCCTATGTTCGATTGTCGACGTTTGGACACAGGTTTCCCTAAATATGAACGCGCAACATATCCTCGAGAGGATTGTAAGTGCAGATCTCTAAAATTAGTCCTATATCTAATAATGTACTTAATTCTGGTAGCCAGCGTGCGTACCGAACGGACAAAAACTACCTTAAAAATAGGTAAACAAGGTTTGTGTCTTGTCTTGTGTCCTTTATTTCTGTTACTATTTTTTGTGTTATATGTCAAAAATTTTAGAAAACGGTTTAAACGACAGAGAAAAGCTTTGGCAAAATCAATGCATAAAAGTAAAGTAAACATGTTACAAGCTACTGAGTCTTATCATTGTGTGGGTGAAAATATGTTTGTGAAAGTGTTATTTGAGACTGGAGCAACGTTTTCGGTTATATCAGCTGAAATGGTGGAAAACATTCCCAGAGTAGATTTTCAACCCTTCACAGGTCCACCGGCCCAAGCTCTCTCAGGAGTTTTGAATTTTCAAGCCACAGGAAACGTGAAGCTAAAAATTGGTTGAGAGAAGCGAAGTACTATTGTGAATGTGCAAGTAGATTGCACTGTTTTGGTCTTATTAGGAACAGACGTTATCCGGCGACTTGCAAAAATTGAGCTCAATTTCAAACAAAAAAGGATTGTATTGGGTAACTGATGTAGACTTCCAATGGACCCAGATTTGGAATATCCATCAGTGGGATTTAAACTTGTGCTTATGCGACAAAGGTATTGCCTCCAGGTCAAGGACCGCTCTAGTAGTCAAGGTAGGATTCCCCTTGCCAAAAGGAGCAACAATCATCTTGGACTCAGAGGCTCCACTCAGATGCACTGGATTACTCCTTGCGAACGTGTTAGCGACGCATTTTGGATGAAGTACCATTATTGAAATAATGAACCCCATGCCAGAGCCAATCACTCAATCACTGTTTCAGATACTTCAATTGGAACTGTGAATGTGCTGAATGAGGAGTTCATAGTTGATATAATTACCAGACCGGAGGACACTGATCTGAGCAACGTTCCCCAAGTCTTTAGTGCTGCAACATTGGTAAGACCCCCTGATTTTGCCCTTATAACACAGGACAGACTTCTCTATTAAGGCATGAAACTCATAACGGTGATAATAAACCCCATTGACAAAAGCAACATTGAGTAGCCAAAAGCCAAAAACAAATCATTTGAGAAGAAATAAATAGAATGCTTCAAAAAGGAGTAATAAGAGAATCTAAAAGTCCTTTTGCATCACCCATAGTCATCGTAAGAAAAAAGGATGGAGCAAACCGTTTTTGTATTGATTACCGTGGAGTGAACAAGATTACAAAAAAGGATTCCTTCCTTTTACCCGGGATTGACATGGTATTAGAGGCACTAAATGGAGCAATCTATTTCTTAACCCTTGATTTATTATCAGAATATTGGCTTGTTGACCTTGAAGAAAAAGATAAAGAAAAGACGGCTTCTTGTAGTCCCATGGGTGGTTTATATGAATTTAATGTATTATCATTTGGTTTATGCAATGCCCCTGCAAGTTTGCAACGCCTTATGGAAATCGTTTTTGGTGGACTATGTTGGCACAATTGCCTGGTGTATATAGTAACAGGCAGACAAGAGTCAAGCCGGTATTGAGAGCTTACCGCACATAACACGTGGTACTTTCCTTCCTTGTCCTCAAAACACACAGCGTTTTTCCCGAAAAATAACACAGTTAAATAACAGAGAAAATGGCACGTATTTTTAGTTTAACCTTTGCATAGGGTGATACACGACACACCTTCTTAACCTTGGGGTCAAGTCAGAACACGGTGGTGGGGGAATACGGTAGTGGTTTCAGTTGCTGAAGATTATCCCCAGCGCTCAAAAATTAGGAAGAATGAGGGAGCGGATCTTGCAAACTAATGAACTGATAGAATTGTCCACTTCGTGAATTTAACTTTGGCGATTATTGGGTTAATTTGGAACATTAATCTCATGAGTGCAAAAAGGGAGGTTGGGTTTTAGTCCAAGAGCTTTTAGCAGAATTCCAAGAGCTCAATAGCAGTTGCTTATTTTGTAAACTTGAAACAGTAAGATAATGGGTTAGTGTAAATTGGAGCGGATAAGCTATCGGCTCATGCGAAAATGATTATTTATGTGATTTCGGCAATGAAGACAACCCTGTTGCGTACAGTTACCTATATGACGTAAACACAGTGAAACACAACCATGTTGGGAGCGAAATTAACCAGGCTGTGGTGTCAGCCCTTTCAAAAAGTTGGCAAAATTTGTCAGGTTTTGTCAAGTACGTGGTCAGTATCTTGGTTGGAAGTGTTATTTACCTAAAAAAACTTAAGGTCTGAATAAAACCTTACCGTGTTGAGTACAAAAAGTAGATAAGGCTGTACAAATTATTACACTGAGTGATTTATTAGAAAGAATACACTATGTTAACCGACCGCATTGCGGCGTATGCGTTAGTAGCAAATTACACACAAGAGACAATTTTATAATTGAGCAAAAACATTTAGGCTTTGGCCTGAAAGTGCGCAGTATTTTTAAGCATTATGAAAAAATAGGTTTTAGAACCTGTTATGAGTAAAAAGTTTTTTTTTTAAATAACACATAAAAAATAGGGCAATTTTAGATCACTAGTACACGGAGTCCCAAAGCACTATTTTACACACAGAGGACTTGTGAAAGCGATTTTTAGAAAAATGCATATTTTAGTGTTTTTAGGGAATTTTGTTAAATGAAAACACTAAGTTTAACACTAGAGTTTAGACGGAGAGGGTTATTGACAACCGTTTCCATTAGGCGCTAAACCTGCTAACTTAAAAACAAAACTTTACTTAGTTTTTACTAAGTGTTACAAAATTACTTATTTGACTCTACGTGCAATTTTCGAAAAAGATACCTGCACCAGGCTACGGATGTGTTGGAGTCATTCCGCCAAATAGTGTTTAAATCTTGGTCGCCGGAGGATCCTAACTCATGGAATTATCCTGGTCAGCCACCAGGTTATTTCCGCTTAAAAACAGTCACTACCTAAGCTGGCCTTGACCAACTGCAGAAGTCGGCTTTCTAACGATTATCACAGTAAAAATAGGCTAAAAGATACAAAAAAAACTAACCTATGACATGTCTGCTGACTTAAAAGGGGTTCCAATCCGAATGGTAGATACCACTGCTCACAAAGTAAAAGCGCAAAACAATAATAAGAAACCCCAAGCCCCCACACACCGTGCAGAGCAAAAAACCTGCTTGAAATGGTTTAAATTGACATGCACGTCGACCGGAGTAAACTACTGTAATTTTTAATAAGACATGAAACGCGCATGAAAGCTGGGCGGAATGACCACTTAAAATTAGCGGTAATTAATTAGTTTATTTGTTAACCTAGCCTGCCACGCGCTCTCCGCCACAATATTGATGATATAATAATATTTTCAAATACATTCCCTCAACTTTTAAAAGACATCGATCTGGAATTGGATAGATCGCGTCAATCCAAACTTAAATTGAAGCCAAAAAAATCTCAATTTGGATGGTAATCAGTAGAGTTTCTCAGACACATCCTAAGTAAAGATGGAGTTCAACCAAACCTCTAAAAAATATTGTGTGTTAGGGATTTTCTGGTTCCAAAAACCCAAAAACAAGTTTGTTCTTTTCACAGCCTTGCAAATTTTTACCTAAGGTTTATCAAAAACTTTGCAGAAATCGCCAGCCTATTATACAAATTGATGGAAAAACAAATAAGGTTCTGTTGGACACCGGAGTGCCAAAAAGCATTTGATACCTTAAAGGATAAGCTTTGATCTACAGATTTACTGGCTTTCTTCGATTTCAAACGTCCATTTCCTCTTTCAACAGACGCCTCAGACACAGGCATGGGAGCTGTTCGTTTGCAAGAATTTGCCAAGGAAGAAAGACCAATTGCATACGCCACTCAAAATTTCAATAGTGCAAAGAGAAACTATGCCCCAATCAAAAGAGAAGCCTTGGCATTGGTTTGGACCATCAAACACTTTGCCCCTATTTTTATGGTCATGAATTTAAGCTAACAACGGATCACGCCCCTCTCCAACATATTTTTGATAGCGGAAAATGTTCTTCAGCACGACTACAACATTGGGCTTTAATTATGAATGAATATTCAGTTATTAATTGTGAATATCGCCCTGGAAAAGCAAACGGGAATGCAGATGCATTGTCAAGGATTCCCTCTCCAGAGGAACAAAGTGAAACGGAAAATCAAGAAACCATGTTTCAACCACTATCAGATCAACCAAAAGAGAAAGTAGAGGAACCCAGTAAACACTTCGCTTGCGCTATCCTTCCTCTCATCCCTACAAATGAAATGGAAGAATTAATCGAATTGCAACAAAAAGATCTTGACTTTACACTGATCTATGCATATTTAAAAAACAATAAACTAGAGTAAGCTGCGTCAAGACCTTATACGCTGGGCAGAAATATACTATATCTAAAAAGATGTCTTAGTGCACAAACATCCCAGAAAGAAAAGACTCAGTCTAGAATTCCCTGAACAAAATGTTTACCAACCAAACGTTGACAAGAAGCCATGAGAGCAGCTCATGACAATATTTATGGAGGACATATGGGAGTTAAAAGAACTCTTTCTCAAGTAATCAATCGATTCTATTGGCCCACAATGTACAAGGATGTCAAAAATTATGTATCCACTTTTTAACAATGTGCTCACCGCAAGTCCAATACACAGTCAGCTATACCTCCCCTCAAGCCTATCAAAGTGACTAGGAGTTTTGATAAAATTGGAATGGATATTTTGGGCCCCCTTAAACAAACGTATAAAGGAAACAAGTATATTTTGGTGATTACAGAATATGTTTCCAGATTTGCTTTGGGATTTCCCCTCCAAGACCAAAAAGCCGAAACAATTGCAAAAATCCTTCTAGAGAAAGTCCTAGCAGTTCATGGATGCCCCTTTGAAATATTAACTGACCAAAAAAAATTTCGCCAGTGAAATGATAGCTCAAGTCTGCAAAATTGGTGCCTCAAAAATGGTTTTTACAACCGCTAACCACCCTCAGTGTAATGGTTTAATGGAAAGATTCAACAAAACCCTTTGTAATATGCTTTTTTCTACGTAAACAAACAACAGGACAACTGGAATTTCACCCTTCCCTTTTTTATTTCAGCCTATAATCGATCTCCTTAAGAATCGACCCAAAGAAAGTCCATTCTACTTAATATATGGACGCGACATTCAAGTCCCTGTTGACGTAAAGTATGAAAAGGCTTGTTCCCCTTACGTGGATTATGAGGAAGACTAGATTGCTCATGCTAAAGTTGCTTTAATCAAGGCAAGAGATCTAGCAGTCAAAAATATCACAAAAGCTCAAGTTAGACAAAAGCATAATTATGATAAAAGGGTTTGTGTAAAAGCAATAGTAAAAGGTTCACTTGTTCTCAAATACAATCCTGTTGTTAAACCTAAGCAATGTAATAATATAATAAGTAAATGGGTCAAACCTTATAGAGTACAACAAGTCAATAATAATATGGATACTGCCAAAATCACACATCTAAATGACAATGGTGATGAGTTAAAAGATAACACTAAGTGGGTAAATTTACAAAGACTTAAGTTATTTAAATCCCAAAATTCTAACCTCAGTCAAGTGTTTTATGTAAAGTTTAAGGAAAGCATACAAACTCAAATAAGAAAACGGGGAGGCAAGAATAAAAAGCCGCATCGCCCTGACTCAATGAAATGGGCTAATGATACGGAAACTGTGGAGAAGATAGAAGAAGCCCAGATGTAGGATGCCCATGAGGACAAGAAGTGGCTTTCCCAGAGGCTCCCCTCGCTTGATCCAACGGTGACAAATGCTCAGCTGCAAAGAGGAAGGCAAGAGCAAATGGTAAACACCTCAAAAGCATCCATCAGTCGATTCAGTATCACCATTCAGCAGCAGAAGCTCCTGAAAGAGGCAGAAGCGAAAATTCAGGCCGCCAATGATAATATATACCAAGTGCGGGATTTCCTGTTTTTGGAGTTGGAATCTAAGGAGGAGGAGGAAATCCCTGCCCCAGTGGAGGAAGCCGATGTAGTCAGCAGAATAATGGTGGAGATCTCTGCTACCTTCAAACAGAAGAAACGCAAATTGTAAAAGTTTCATTCTAGTTTCTTTAAACTAACCCGTAGGCATACATCTGGGATGGGATGATGTGGACATTTGGAAAAATCCCAATGATGAGGATGATAAGGACAAAGAGGAAGGCGAGGCAGGCGAGGCCCCTCAGCCTTAGGCGCTTGGCGCCCTATTAAAAACTTTTTTATTAAATTTTTTTTATTTTCTTTTTTTCCATCATTGTGAAATTTTGGGGCGTGATAAATATGCAATAAAATTAAAATATTTCCCTAAAAAGCAGGGCCGCGCTGAGTTGGTAGGTGCCCCCCACATTTAGTGACACAAGTCACAAATTTTTATTAAAAAATGTGTTTTTGTTCCACCTAACCAAAAAAGCCGGATCTTTGGATTGCCCTGGTGGAGGGCCTTGTTGTGAGTTAAAATTTTTCCCTATTCCTGGTACCGCCTAAGCTAGGCCCATAATTTTTAAAAAAATAAATGTGTATTTTTCTTTTTTGTTTTTTTTTTGTATTTGCATTTGTGTAAAATTGACTTACACTGACGCAGATATTCTCCCCCCTTGGCAGCCTTATGTTTTTTTGTTTTGTTTGTATATGGTATCGTTTGCTGCCTACCACCCTGACTACACTTTTCCGTTTGCTCGCCTGCTGTTTTTCTGCCCATCTGGTTTGCCGGGGATGACTCAAACTGGGTGGGAAGATGCAATGCAAAAGTGTTGTCAGTGTGTTGGTCCCTTTTTCCGCCCAGCGCCCTCTTTCATGCATTTTAATATTTCCCCTTTAGCTGCGCAGACAGCTTATTTGTTTCACACGCCGGGTGGCTCGCCTTATTTCTCTCCATCTAGAACATGGCGTCGTAAAAGCGGCCATACTTTATGCTCCGCAGCCGGCT
The DNA here is from genome assembly GCA_030248175.1 of Microlaimidae sp. YZB2_3. NCBI lineage: Eukaryota > Metazoa > Nematoda > Chromadorea > Desmodorida > Microlaimidae > Microlaimidae sp. YZB2_3. Next base: position 2,971 of record JASAMX010019159.1, on the reverse strand, counting down.
GCGTTGGTGTTCCTGGATTCCTCAATTTGCTGGGGTTGGCAAAATGGTTGATCTATCCCCAAATAGCCGTCACTGGAGTGGAAAAGCAGCATGTTGCAGATTGCCAACAAGTTGTTTTTTGTTACAGGAAAATTTTGCATATGTAAACAATCACGACGGTTAATTCAATGTACACAAAAGTCTGAGAAGAATTGAACGTAATTGGTATATGACGTTGGTGAACTAAAAAATGAGCATAAAAAGCTTCAGAAAACCAACTTTATTTTGCTCTTTTTTTTTTCAAAACTATAAAACAAGCGGTTGTTTATATTTTTTTACTCATGTTTTTTAGTTAACCACCGTTATATACAAATTATTTCCATTTCTTCTCAAGACTTTTGTGTACATTGAATTAATCGCCGTGATTGTTCATTCAATTGTTCAATTAACAGCGCCAATTTTGCGCGAAAAATCAGTTTTTATTTTGGTCTCCGTCTCCAGTGCCTGGAATAATCACAAACTCCTAAAGTTTGGAGAACTTCTTCTGGAAACATTTCTAATATTTTCTTCAGGCTTTTTACCTCAGGTTGTCCAGTGGTTGTCTCCCTGTTTAGCCGCGCCGGATTAAGTTTTTTTGTCGCTAACTGGCTTATTTTTATTGTTCGCTAGCGGCTCCCTTTCCCCCATTGGTAACTTGCAAAAACTGGCAGAATTTATGGTGGATTCATCAGGTCCCCTGGCGAGAAACCGCGCCACTAGCTTATTATGCAAAGTTGGTTTATTTTTTAACCTTCGATCTTGCGGTTTATTCCCCCTCTTGTTGCTCGGCGTTTACTTGCCGATTGGTGAAACAACAATCGTCAACTTAGTCAGGTATATGGCCCGTCGTGGTGTAGACGGGCTGCTGAGCTAAACTAACCAGAGCTAGTTAGAGTAGTTTAGAAAATCTTAGCTTGCTTCCGTTTTCTCTTAAGCTTGATGATCGGTTAGGTTTCCCTTATCCTCCCTTAAGTTAGGGCCCTTTTTTAAGGTGGTAAGATTTGGGTTTTTCTCCCTTTCTGTCTAGCCTCTGTGTAGGTTGGGTCAGTTTAATTAAACCTAAAAATGTGATAATTTAAACCAGTGTTTCTAAAGGCTTTAAGCCTTCTTTTTGTAATTTCCCCCTTCATTGCATGCAACTTCGGCTACCCTAAAAGCGCCCTATTTAATTAGTTAAGTTCCTCCCAGGCTAAACACAAACCACATAGTAATTTTTCTGAAAAGTTTTATAAGTTACATAATAGGTTAAGTAAATTTCCAGGTGCCTTCCCATTAATAGGCTTACCCCCGGTTTCTATGTATTTGTAGTTTTGGCTATGGGTATTTAAAATATTGGTCGCTAATAAAATAAAATCTTGTTAAATAGGTGTAACAAGCAAGCTAGATGAGCTCAGATTGAACTCCAATCTTAGCTCTCGTTGACATTACTAGCGAATACTAACTAAACAATCTCATCTGGGTACACAATATCTGACTAACGCCAAAGTTTGGATTCACTCTTTGCAGCGACTCAAAACCCAATAGGGCGTAAGCGGTTCATTTTTTGGTTCTCTCCTTTAGGTTTTCCTTGGCGTATAAATGTGCGCCTGTAGTTGAATCCCCTACACGTTTTTAGGGCGTCACACCTATGTATGTTGGGAAACAGGTAGAAGAAAGTGTGGATGCAGATAAATTTAGAATGGAGACAAATAAGAGGCAATTTCAAGGCAGGTACGAGGCTGTAAACTTTACAATAAAGGCAGGTAGAAAGAAGGGTAAAAAAAGCAGGCAGGATTTGTGATGAATGGTGTACTGTTTTTCTGTATTACGCCTTTAGACATGTTTCTAAACCATTGATTAAGCGTAAACCATAGCGTGAATAAGTTTTTTTAGAACCTACCACGTTAGACTTTTAAGAACTATAAAATAGTTGGTACTATTTGTGATTTGCGGCTATATGTTTTCCTCTGTGGAAAGGAAAGTGGGAGGAGATAAAAACTAGAAAATTAAAAATTGGGAAATTGGATATATTATTGGCGTCTAATCTAATTTCGACTTTTTATTGCCTGAATTTCTAGGACTTTTAACACAAATAACGTTAAATTAAAACCTGGAGGAGTTAATGAAAAACGTGATGCGTGATTTTACAATGAGGTAAACATAATTATATGTAATAAATAAATTATAAAAACCCCTCAAACAAGTGGGAAGAGCTAAATACATAGGTAGGGCTGATTCGCCTGTAAACATATTTAAAGTGACTAAAGACAGATGTCACGCTATATTATCATTAAACCCAATAACTAAAAATGTTAATGTAAGTTGGAATCATGATTAGAATTACGTAGGTGAATTGTTTTTTGTCAAACTCAAATATAAAGGTAATTTATCTTAAAACTCCTTCAATTTGTATATCAATTTAAAAGTTAAACTTATTTTTATTATTTGAAAGTGTCAATTATAGTATTTACCATGTATTCTGGTAAAATTAACAATTTTTTTTAATTGTAATTGTAGCTACAGCAATGTTTTACAGCTCTGGTAATTTTATTCGTATTAGTGCGAATAATAGACCGCTGACAATAACCGAGGTAAAAATTTCCACTGATTTTATGATTGAATTATATCTGTGTGACCTCCTCATCTAATATGCATACATGAGAGGACCAATTAAAGATGTGCGGTTATTACGCTTAAAAAAAATAAAAAGCGCAGATTTTTTCAAACTCCACCTTTTTGCGGGGAATGTACAGAAATTAAGCAACTTTAGTCCTCAAAAGAATTTCCATTTTGGTTCCAAATTGAGTAAATTAATAAATAATTGTTAAAATACGGGTTTTGATCTTTATTGTTAAACAGCTTTTGTTAAAAATTGTTGAATGGTTTTGTTGTAAAATAGTGGATTCAATACTGCAATTATCGATGTTAGCTAGGTTTGATTTGCTTATAACTGCTATAAATTATAAAATAGCAG
>JASAMX010019158.1:0-10398 GCA_030248175.1 Microlaimidae sp. YZB2_3 | reverse complement strand
AATTGTTGGCAGAAACGGAACCAGTTCCCAGCGTCATCTGCTTCAACCGCACGAAAACGGCAAAAACAACAGAGTACTCTTTTAATTCTTGCATTACTGATGACAAAAATAATTCAAAGTTTTATTTATAAGAAAAAATAATAAGCGTCGGTGGCGCGGGAGCGCCACGCGCCGGTAGATAATCATAGGTGGTGCGGGGGTGTCACACTGCAATTTAACCCACCGCGCCAACTATACTTAGAGAACGTGAGTAAATTTTGTAATTCATGTTCATCATCTTTTTTTTATTATTATTTTTACTTTAAAATTATAATTGCAGTCATTGGCGCACGACATCGCACCAACTATATTTAGAGAACGTAGATAAACTTTGCCTGGAGCGCAACTGCACCGCACTAACTTTAATTAAACAACGTGGGTAAATTTTGTAATTTAAATTTATCTTCTTCTTCTTCTTATTTTTTATTTAAAAAAATATATCTCGGCACCGGAATGATTATAAACATATGTCATTGCGCACTTAAAACTGTAGTTTATTAGGTTATTTTTTTATTTAATTTAATTCAAAAAAGGTGGTAGACTAGCCTTGAAAAATGCTCTAAGAATAGAGCAGCGAAAAGGGGCGATTTTTCCCCGGGCGTATGTTTAGACAGAAAAGATGTGGACTAGTCTGAGATGGAGATTATGTGGACTATAGAAAGTTTGCATTTGGTTTGGCCAGTTGCTCACTAAATAAAAATTTCTACGATATGATAATGATTTGTTTATACATTGATCTAATCACACAGCACTGTTGCATTTTTTTTTAGTTTGATGAAATGTAAATTGAAAAAATCATACTCACAGCAATCTTTGACAAGCGCGAAATCGCCACTTTTTCAAATTGAAGGTTATATTTGTATGTGTAAGAAACAACTATACATTCGAAAAAGTGGCGATTTCACGCTTGTCAAAGATTGCTGTGAGTATGATTTTTTCAATTGACAATTTATCAAACTAAAAAAATGCAACAGTGCTGTGTGATTAGATCAATGTATAAACAAATCATTATCATATGGTAGAAATTTTTATTTAGTGAGCAGCTGGCCAAACCAAATGCAAACTTTTATAGTCCACATAATCTCCATCTCAGACTAGTCCACATCTTTTCTCTCTAAACATATGCCAGGGGAAAAATCGCCCCTTTTTCCTGCTCTATTCTTAGAGCATTTTTCAAGGCTAGTTTTATATTTTAAAAATATCATTTTAGAGTTAATTTTACATTTTAAAGTTTTTTTTCTAACTGTATTGCAGTTTTAGCTTTAAATCTAAATAGCCATCAAAAATGGTTAACTATCAAGAATATATTTTCTAAAATGAATATCTAAAAGCAACAAAACATATAAAGGTGCGGTATCAAGTCAAATTTTTTTCAAATTTCGTCTTCGACTATGATTATTTTTTGTAAAAATCTTATCCCTGCACCCAATAGCCCACAAATTTTTTTTTATCAAAATGTGGTGGTTCAGGAGATATGACCTACCAAAATCGCTTTTTTTGAAATTCTTTACTTGAAAAATTTTTTAATAAGTAAAAAATTTTAAATTTAAAAAGTTTCACTGAAAAAAACGGCTATTTTTATCTTAATTTAATACCTTGATTGTTAAGATTGGAGCAATATATTTTTTTCGCTAAAAATACGAGGTCTAGGCAAAAATGTTGGGCAAAATTGATCAAATCACTGCCGTCGTTTGGTGTTTTTAACAAAAAAATCGAAAGTTTTTGTTTACGGAAATCGCAATATCTCGACAAATACTATACCCATCTTAACAATAAAGGTATCAAATTAAAGTATAAAGTAGCCATTTCTATAACTTTTATAGTTAGTAAAACTTCTATAACTTTAAGTTTTATACGCATTGAGAAATCTTTCAAGTACAGAATTTCAAAAGACACGATTTCAGGGGGAGAGTCATATCTCCTGAACCCACAAAGATATTTTAGCGAAAAAATTTCTGTGGCCTATTGGATGCAGGGTAACGTTTTCACAAAAAACTATCAAAATCGAAGACACAAAATTCGACTCGGTATAGGGCTTAAAAAAATACTTCAATTAGTATTCGAATGCCAAAAAATACCACTTTTTTGGGGGTCAGTATTTATTTAATTGATTGAATACCATTTTCGGAAGATCAGTATTTATTGGTATTGGATTCAATTGATTTTAAGATAATCGAATACTTCGTGGTATTCGAATACCAGAATAGGAACCGATTTTATTCAAATACCAAAAAAATAAGTCGTTAGTATTGGAATGCCAAAAAATAAGTCATTGGTATTTGAATGCCGAAATAGTAAATGAATACCAATAAAATGCTTATTAAATACTTTTCCTGCGTGGGCATAAAAACCGGTTTTCTCAATACACAAGACAGGGCGGAACACACAATAACGTGCAAGCAGTGTACCTCTGGTTACTCAATTAGATTTCTCAGGGGAATTTTTTGCCAGTTGGGGGAGAAAATTCCGACTTGGGGGTTGGGGGAAAAACTTGGGGGAATTTGTCAAAACTTGGGGGAATTTTCAGGGGATTTTTTAAATTATGATGGTTGTAAATTTTGTGTAAAATTATCAGTTCTGCTGTGTTGTTTGTCTTTTTTACTAAAATTTTTATATTTATTGATTATAAACTTTTCCAATGTTGTATTCACTATTCCATTAATCAGTAATTTGTGAAGTATGGTCCGTATGATATTGTTTTTCTTAAAATTTTTCAATTTTATTAGAATTAATAATAATTATTAAAACAATATTTTGATTTGTTCCTTTTAATTTTTTTTACGATTTCATTGAAGCGAATTTAACAACAGTGTGGTTCTGCCATAATACTTCCTACAGGGTTTAAGTCAAAAAAGAAACGAAGAAGTATATTCTAAGTTATAGCATTACATAATGACAAAGCGACTTATTCATATGAATATTTACCAAACATACGTCAAATGAAAGAGATATAGTCCTTAATCTTTTAAGTATTTTTTGTTATTTTATTATTGAAAAAAGTTTGAAGTATTTTTTTGGTATTTTTTAGTAAAAGAAAGGCAAGTATTCAATTAGTATTTATTGGTATTCAATTAATTAGAAAATTTTGGGCAGTATTTATTGTTATTGGATCCAATTAGATTTTTAACGCAAGTATTTTATTGGTATTTAATTAAATTGCCCAAACCGGTATTTTTAAAGCCCTATGGGTACTGAACCTTTAGCCAACATTTTTTATTAAAAAACGCTTACTACTGCATAAAAATTCAATCTTTTCTAATGCTTAAACAAAAATAAGAAACACAAAAAAAAAACAAACCCATACTCACACTAGATTTAAACCAAAAGTCGCTTTAATCGTTTTAATTAGCATTATTGCTCAAATAACTCACTTATGTTACATTTAAACTAAAAAATATAGTATATTCAACTTCAGGTGAGCATAGTTTTGGCAGCTAAGGGGCGGGAGGATTTGGGTGTTTGGTTACCCAGGGTAAATTGCATTTTAAATTCTGAAAGGGAGGTCCTAGGGAGCCCTTCCGTACTCGCTGGCTTTTTATGGGGCTAGACCGTGGATGGAAAATTTTGAATTCTGGAAGAAAATAAGGGTGTGTCTGGTTTTCAAAACAAAAATAGTTTAGAAGCGTCCGATTTAAAATTCTGCTAGGGACTCAGGTTAATAAAAAATAAAAATTTTCTGGAGAGAACTTGATTTTTATTTAGGAGAGAGTCCAAAACTTTGAGATTAAAGGGGGGGAGGTGGCCCCCACCTTGTTTCCCCCTTTAATTGATAGAAATCTCATAAATAGTCATATGTTTGATTGGTGGAAACACTTACTATTTTTTGGTAATTTGTCTTTTGCTGGCAAAAGCTAACGTTTTGCCGGGCCCATACCTTTTGCCGAGTTTTTGCCAGCTAATTTCAGTTTAGCCGCGCCTTAGCTTTAGTACTAAGCCCAAAAAACCCTTTAGTACTAAAGCACTTTAGCCTTAGCTTTAGTACTAATGACACCCGTATTCCAGCCTTGCGCGCTTTTTTCTTTCAAACGCTGTGTCGATGGTCAAACGGCAAATCGTTTGAAAAACGTTCCGAACGATGAATCGTTTGAAATGGGCTTTACACGAGACCAGGACTGTAGATTGGTTAACATTTAAAATGAACAGTTGCTTACAGTCATACATTATCTTCTTTTATGTATTTTTTATATTGTCAAGTGGTATGAAATTGTTTTTAGTATGTTTCATGTTTTAGGTGCGAAAACCTTTTAAAAAATTCAAACTATATTAACTACTAGTTTTTGATGATTGTTTTGATGAATACAGACATGAATAGATTAAAAAAACGTAATTTAAGCAAACATTAGAATAATACCCCTGCACCAACGAGCAACACAAATTAGCCATATAGCATTTCAGTTCGTAATTACACGTAATGAAGCCAAGTTTTCTGCATAAAAACATTAAAAAAACTTGCAAATTAATTTTAAAAAGCCATGTATTCATAATAAAAAAAGTCATAAAAATACTTATAATAATAGTAGTGCCAGCGGTTTAGGAATGTCACGGGACGATTTTACCCGATGACAAAAAAAATCATAATAAAAAAACGAAAAAAACCTCTTTAAACTTAGGTCTGTTTTCTGTTCGCTCATTTTTATCTCAGAAATCATCCTTCAATATTGTAATAATACAGTACAGTCTTTGAAAAAAATTCAATCGCGGCTGGTTCATTTGAAAAAAATAAAAAATAAAATTCGAGCACGACAGTCAAAACCTTCCTATTTAAAAGGAAATTGTACGGTGTTAAAATTTTGTACAGAGTTTTATAACTTTATAGAATCACTTTTAGCCCATTAGTGCTTATGAAAAAAGGAGGGCTTTCATCCATTGGAAATTAATTGGCTAAAATGATTTTCCCAAGCACTATTCAGCTAAAAATGATTCTATTAGCTCTTCCCACAGCCATTCCCTCAGACCTACTCCCTCAGAGCAAAACCTATTCCCTCAGAGCAAAACCTATAGGCGTGAAAGAAGACAATATACGACATTCTAGTCCCCATTATCTCGTCCCGTGAAGTCCTGTTATAAATTATATTCTAAAAAAAATATAGCATATTTTTTTTAAAATTTATATTAAATTTTTAAAGAAAATATAGAAAATTATTTTCAAATTTGAATCAATTTGTTGTCTTTTTGTTTTTGAGCAATGTTATTTATGAATTGTGGACAATTCGCTCCCGCTAATTCGCTCCAGGACAATTCGCTCCCGAGACAATTCGCTTCCGGACAATTCGCTCCCGGGACAATTTGCTCCTGGGACAATTCGCTCCTGGGAGTTTTTATAAACGCAAATCTTATCAAACCAACTTCATTAGGGACAATTCGCTCCTGGAAGTTTTTATAAATGCAAATCTTATCAAACCTACTTCATTAGGAACAATTCGCTCCCTGAAGAATTCGCTCCCTGCTCAATTCGCTTCCGGCATTTTTAATAAACTCGATTCTTTTAAAGTAATTCATTCAGACAAAATTAATGATTTTTTAGCTATTGTTTGTAAAAACGATAAGTAATTTATACAATGATTTGTTTGCAAGCGGGAAAAAATTAAGTTATATGTACCAGGAACAATACCTAAGGATAAATTTGCAACCTTTAAAAATTTTTATTGTTCGTTTTGGCAATAGTTATAAACAATCATGACGGTTAATTCAATGTACACAAAGGTCTCGAGAAGAATTAAACGTAATTGGTATATAACGTTGGAACTAAAAAAATGAGCATAAAAAGTTTAGAAAACTAACTATTTTGCTCTTTTTTCAACATTTTTCTAAAACAAGCTGTTATCTATGTTTTTTACTCATGTTTATTAGTTAACCACCGTTATATATGAATTATTTCCGTTTCTTCCCGAGACCTTTGTGTACATTGAATTAATCGTCGTCATTGTTCAGAGCCAGTTTTTTCTAGGTGGCCGAAGTTAATGGCTCGCGCCTTAATTTCGGCCACTATAAAAAAAGTTTAAACCTCCACTGATCTTGAAGTGTAACAGAAATTTTAAAATTTTGTACTGGAATAACAAAAATAGCTATCGTTCGATTTTTAGACCAAATTTCGGGTCGATTGGAAAAATCAGAAAAACTTATCCAAAAAAATAAAAAAAGGTGGCCGAAATTAAGTCAGCTACCCTATATTCCAAAAAATTTTCCACAATGAGAAAAATAAGTTGTATTAAAATATAAACTAATTCTTGCAATAATCAAGAATTTATTAAAAAACTTGGCATTAACAGTTTGTTGGTGCAAACGCAATTTGTTTTTTATGAAACCTGTTTCAAAATGTCGAATTTCTTATTTACAGATATAAATAACTTTCAAAAAATAAACTCCAATTCCAGAAAGGCTTAACTTTTTTGTTTTAAATTAATACAATATTTTGTTTCAGCTTAACCTGAAGAAGACATATCAATAATAGATAATAATATCTTAATAAAAAGCAAAGCAAAAAACAAAATATCACACCATAACATATCACGCCATAATGTTTCACACATTTTGGGATAAACTTTATGTGAAAATCTTGAAAGCGTTTGTGAAAGTTAAAAAATTTTTAAATTTTGTGAATGAGTTTTCATGTTTTACATGTTATATGAAATAAACTTTCCGAGTGCTTGAAAGCAGATTTGTATTGATTAAAATATTTGTTTTTTCATTGTTGTTATAATTATTTACTTTTTTTATCAATTTTTTAAGGTTTTAATTCTTCGGTGCAGAAATAATATAAATAATTATACTTAATAAAGAAATTATTTGTGTTTTGTAAATTTCCACCGTGTTATGTGCATGCATCAATTCGCCGCCGGGTTCATTGTCTGGCTCTGCAGCGCTCAGTTTTTTTTTAATTTTTAATTTCAAAACATGCTTTAAATTATTTTATCCGCATTTTTAGGACTATTTTTTTGAATTTAAAAAATGTTCCAAATAAAATTTGACCAAATATCTTCTGGTACTGCTCTTTAATTATTTATGAAGTTAGCACAGAAATAAGCTGAAACTTCCGAGGGTTAGTACGGAGTTCTCAGACTCGTCAACATCTTTACTGTCTGAACTCTGAACATACGCCCAGGGAGAAATCGTCCCTTTTTCCTGCTCTATTCTCAGAGCATTTTTCAAGTTTAGTTTTAATTAGCAATACAATGATGCTCTTAGATTTTTATATTTTCTTGTGTTTTATATCTAATAATTAATAAAATTAAAAAATACAGATAACCATAAATAAAAAACACGACAGTCAAAACCCTTCAATTTAAAAGAAAATTGTTCAGTGTTAAAAATACAGATAACCATAAATAAAAAATATGTCATATTCTGATAACACCACTAATGTTTGTTTACATCGGAATGAATTCATAGTTTGGTTTTTAAAATCACTTTAATATGGTGCAAGTTGGCTGTTTTTGCGAACGAATGATTAAATAATAAAATAAAATTAAATTAAAATTAAATAAAATAAAATAATAAAATTGTTAAATGGATATAATAAACATTGTTTTTATAATTACAATATAATACACAAAAACTAAGCATACCTTTAAACTAGCAAATCAAGATTGATTTAATTTAAACTAACGATTTAATCATTAGTTTAGCTATTAGTTTTTTTCAAATCAAATTAAAACTGTTGTCTTATTTAAATGCATTCATATGATCTCATTGTTAATTTTAATGCGTTGTTTCTCATATTTTTAACGTTGCTTATGTGCCTTTTAAAGAAATTGTTTTGGTTAGTAATGAAATATAAAAAATTGTTAAATGGATATAATAAACATTGTTTTTATAATTACAATATAATACACAAAAACTAAGCATTCCGTTATGCTCATTTATTTTTAAGTGAGTCTAACAAAATATAGGTTAGTTTATATGACAATTAAATCATTGTATAAATTACTCATCATTTTTACAAACAATAGCTAAAAAATCATTAATTTCGTCTGAATGAATTACTTTAAAAGAATCGAGTTTATTAAAAATGCCGGTAGCGAATTGAGCAGGGAGCGAATTCTCCAGGGAGCGAATTGTCCCTAATGAAGTAGGTTTGATAAGATTTGCGTTTATAAAAACTTTCGGGAGCGAATTGTCCCGGGAGCGAATTGTCCCTAATGAAGTTGGTTTGATAAGATTTGCGTTTATAAAAACTCCCGGGAGCGAATTGTCCCGGGAGCGAATTGTCCCGGGAGCGAATTGTCCCGGGAGCGAATTGTCCGGGAGCGAATTGGCGGGAGCGAATTGTCCCGGTCCCGTTTTAGTGTGTTAATTAACTTTTTTTATTTTATTTTATTTTTGGTAAATTATCGTTTTTTTTTTTTTTTTCTCCTTTTTTTTGTATTTTGTTTTTAGAGTTCTTGTTTTCCTTTTTGTTTTTGAATTTTTATTTTTTTTGTTTTTTTTTTTCCTCTACATTCTCTATATTCTTTTTTTTTTTTTTTTTCTGTGTTTTTTTTCCTTAATTATTTAAATTAAATATATTTTTTTTTGAAAACAAATAGTCAGCCATTTGTCAGTTTGTCTTGGTTTTAATACCAAAATAAAATTTATTTAAACGATTTTTTTTAAATTCTTGTTTTATTTTGTAGGATATCTGACTTAATTTTGGCCAGGCCTTAATTTCGGCCACCAACATAGGGTGTTAGAAAATTGGTTTATTTTTAAAACACAAAAAACTCGCACAAAAGTAACTAGATTAATGTTGAATAAAGTGTTTTGGCAAAATTGTTTTTATGTTTTTTATTCTACATTATCGACATTTTCATACAAAAAGTGAATTTTTTGTGATTTTCTTAATTTTTGCTTTGTGTTTAAACTGCATCAAATTTAGAACGAAGCAATATATAACCTTAAAATATCTTCTATTTAAGGCTCAAAATTGTTAATTTTCATGTTTCACTAACTGCGCATTTTAAAATTCCTTTAATTTCGGCCACCTTAAAATTTAGGTGAAAGAACCTGCCGTTTTTTGCTGTTTTTAAATATCATCGTACTACCGTATTTATAAAAAATTTTTTTACTCGTTTGGCTTTTTTTGACGTTTTTTAAGCCAAAAATAAAAATTGAACAAAAAATATTTTTTAAGATTTTAACATAATTATTTAAAGTCTTGCTAATAATTATTAATGTTTGCAAACGGGAAAAATTAAGTTATATGTACCAAGAAAAATACCTACGGACACACTTGCTACCTTTAGAAATTTTTATTGTTCGTTTTGGCAATAGTTATAGCCAGTTTTTTTCTAGGTGGCCGAAGTTAATGGCTGGTGCCTTAATTTCGGCCGTAATAAAAAACATTTTTAAACCTCCACTGATCTTTAACTGTAACAGAAATAATTTTTGGGAACTTGGAGCCACGAGCAATGGGAACTTGGAGCCTTTAGAAAAAAATCGTTTGGGGTTAGATTTAGGCTTTGCTTAGGCTTAGGTAAGCGTTTTAGCGATTTTTATTTTTGGCTCCAAGTTCCCAACTTACGGCTCCAAGTTCCCGACTTACGGCTCCAAGTTCCCTATTTTTGGCTCCAAGTTCCAGCTCTAAGTTCCCAAGGCTCCATCGACCCTAAATCCAGTAAATGACGCTTATTTCGAACTAGTATATTAGTCATGCACAAAAACTCTCATTAATTGGACAAGAGTGTCGTGTAAACTAGCACTGCCTAAAAATTAGCAGTATTTGTGTGCATAATTATGGCAGTTAAATTAGGCCAGCCAATCAAAGCAAGGTAATAAATGGGGGAAGGTTGGACCAGCTGAACGCAGCAAATCAAAATAACGTATTAAATGCCCTTTTAGCTGATCTACTGATAAGTCTTTTTTATCTATTGGGTCGCGAGTACATCAAAATTAGCCACAAACATTATAAAATACACGTCATTGTGATGCGACTTTTTCTTTATTTAATGTAGTGCTGTTTGAAATCTACAATGAATTACAGTTGCATATATTTTAAACGAATTGTGACACATTTTGCTGTGCCACAATTATTTGCCGTATGACTGACAAATAAATTTTTTTGGGAAAATTATTTTACGCTGCAAAAATTGAAAGCCCTTTTGACAAAATTGGTTTGTCCATCATAATGATGTTCATGTCTATTTTTTTAAAAACTCATTTCCAATATCACATTTTCCAGACTGTAAGCTTTGCGATACCACGTTTAGCCCAATCCCTTTTATAGTTATGGAAAAAACGCCTTGTCTCGTCACATAGTTGTCACAGCTGCATGATATAAAAAATAATAATTACTAATATATAAAACAACAAAAATATTAGCTGCTTAAGAAGATTTCTTTCGGAAGATTAAAGATTTATTTTTGGAGAGGGGGAATTAAAGAT
>JASAMX010019155.1:0-10753 GCA_030248175.1 Microlaimidae sp. YZB2_3 | reverse complement strand
TTGCTGTTTAAGTGAATATTAGTAGCGAAAGATTAATATGGGGTTGATAGAGCGTAAAGAACTTAGAGCCGAACAATTTTAGAGTTGTTTAAAGTTAATTTTTTTTATTTTCGGTTGTTTTTAGCTTGATTTTAGAGTATTTGCTTAGGCCTGCTTAGTTCGGTACTCTCTCAGACACCTTACTGGTTTTTGAAACCAATATTTCATACTATTGTTTTGGTCAAAAAAGTAATCAATGCTAAATAAATCACTATTTACTGGTTTCTCTTCAAACCAATACCAACTTTACTACAGTTATGAAATCTATTATTAAGTTTACTACATTTGCTTAAGACCAGTAAATACTAAATGGCATATCCGTAATTAGTTATAATATTTAAGTAATTTACTAATAAACACCTACAAAACGCATATTTTTCATTGTTGTTCCCATTTTTAATTGAGATCGGTTGAAAAAACAAAAAATGATCATTTGTTTTGTTTGTAAAACTACTTCAAATCAAAATAGTTTAAAAACATTATTGCGTTCACAAAATCAACCGAAAAAGAAAACAATATTATATTTTAATGTGCGATTTTTTTAAAAATATTGATGAAAACCAACTTTTTTTGGCATATTGAAAATTTTACATTTTACAAACAGAAAAAAATGGCTAAGAAGAACAAACCTCCGGAAAAATTTTGATTTAAGATCGGTTTAAATGAAAGAAGAATTATTATTTTTCTCCAAATAAAGAAAAGAGAATTTTTTTTCGAAAAATTTTTAATTGAAGGAAAACAAAAGCGCAAATTAAATCTTTAAAACTGAACTGGAAGCATCGAAAAGCGTGTGCACAGGCTTTACCTCCCTGGTTCGAATTATTTTAAAAGCTTCTGCTGGGGAGTTTGAGTTTTTGCAACACGTTATTGTAAAAGGCGTGGCTTTGGATGGAATTTTTATGACAAACAGAGGTAAACATTTTGTTTTTGTTTTATTATTTTATTTTATTATTTTATTTTATTTCCTTCTACAGTGTATTTGATAACTATTTTTAAACATCTTGTCCTGCTGTTTCTTTAAGCGCTCTTTGAACGAGAGCTTATTCTACAAAAGCCTAATTTACTGTATACTCACATTATGCATTGTAATCAGTATTAATATCTATCGTTTGTAAATTTTCGTTTTTCATATTGCTGTTATACTGGAGGTAAAAGGACCAAAACTATAACACTAGCAACTAATTCAAAAAAGAATAAGCTAAATTATTAAATTACTGTTCTTCGGTCTTAATTTCGTGAAAAATAAATATTCTGTGAATGGTTTCCCAGTTCGTGTCGTTTACTGAAATCTAGTGTATACTTTACTGGTTTTGCAGTAAGTTTTCTAATGGTTGAAAATTTTGGATGGTTTTACTACATTTCTATTACTTGTGTATTTCCAAAACCAGTAAAATGACTGAGAGAGTAAGGACGGCTCTTGAACCTGCCTCCGAAAGACTGGAGGCAGGTATGAGGCAGGTAAAACTGCCTCGGAAGCAGCATGGAGGCAGGGTGGAGGCAGGGTGGAGGCAGGGTGGAGGCAGGTAGGAAACAGGGTGGAGATAGGTAAAACTGCCTCGGGGGCAGGTAGGAGGCAGGTGACCCTGCCTCCTATGTTTCAGCATATACAGGTTAGAAGGCAGGTAGGAGTCAGCTAAAACTGCCTCAGAGGCAGGTAGGAGGCTGGGTCAAGGCAGGTAGGAGGCAGGTAGGTAGCAGGTAGGAGTCAGTAAAATTTCAGTGGAGGCAGGTAGAAGGCAGGTAAAAACCGTTTTTTCTAATTCGGGCACCCCGTCTTTACCGGGTTAGGATACACGCAATAGCTTCAACTGGGGTGTCGTAAACGGCTTTTAAATTGCTGGGCTCCAAGTTTAAAATTGAACAACGCTAAATTAGAAAAATTTACAATTTTTATCTGCATATAAAATTAAAGCAATTCTGAATTCAAAAATGTTACAATTTTTAACTACACACATGTATAAAACTTTTTAGATATCATCAGCACGCTTACGCGAAAACCTCGCGAAAAAAAAGATCACTTATGCCAATGTTTCTCGCACATGATACAAAAATGACGTATGCTGTAAGTTTAAGTCTTGTTATCTCAATTTTTGTTGCTAATATTTGTTAATTTTTTTCAAATTCTGAATTTGCAAATTGCAAATGTATTTCCTAGGCGATGGCCATTTTTACTATCTAAGGAATCATTATAAATTTAAATATTTTAGTTTATATTACAAATCATGAAAATAACAAGAGGTATCTTTAAGTGAAATTAAGTTTTTTTATTATTTGTTTAAAAATATCTAGAGTAATTGACTCAGCTTCAGCCGGCTTTAACTCGGCTGCTATTTTTGCTATGTGCAAAGTTACTTTTAAAATGAACTGCGTGCGGCTAGATAGATCGTAATGACATATAGGCACCTTGCACTGGAACTCGGTTTATACATGAAGTATGCAATATACATAAGCGTCACCATAGTGGAAAATTACCGTATCTCCTACTTATCTTTCGTAGTATGCAGATCAACCGATCGGGATTTACGCGTGCTTTCGAGTGTTGATTTGCATACTACGAATGATAAGTAGGAGATACGGTAATTATCCATTATGGTGACATGTATATTGCATACTTCATGTATAAACCGAGTTCCAGTGCAAGGTGCCTATATCTAGCCATACGCTGGTTATTTCATAATTCGCAAACATAACAGCTTGGAAAAAATAAAAAAATAACAGCCGGTGACAGTGACCGAAATTTAGGCAGGCCTAATTTAAATTGCTATAGTTGCATAAAAATAATCAAGCGGTTTGTCACAAGTAATTGATTTTGAAAACATAAAATAAAAGAAACTTACTGCTATATATTTTAAGAATATGCTATATATTTTAAGAATATATGATTTTTTAAAAATTTTTCGTTTAGATTTTTTACAGAGATATCTTAATTTAATTTACACATATTTCAGAACAAAAGCTCATCTATTTGATTTTTTTATTGTATTTTTTTTGAAAAAGTATATTGAAATATAATTTAGCAAGCTGGTTTGTTTATTTTAACCGACGCCAGGACAACCCATCAAGATCAAAGTAAGAAAAAACTCAAATAATAACAAAAATATATAATAAAGGAAAAATGAGACACTTAGAACAAACTGCTTGTAAAAAAAGGTCCCATTTAAATGGGACCTGGTCCCATTTAAATGGAATCCCATTTAAATGGGATCCCATTTAAATAGGTCCCATTTAAATGGGATCCTATTTAAATGGGACCAGGTCCCATCAATTAATGGTACCAGGTCCCATCAAAATGGGACCGTTTTTTACAAGCAGTTTGTTCTAAGTGTCTCATTTTTCCTTTATTATATATTTTTGATAATAATAGAAGAAAATAAAATTTATTTATTTATAACAATAAAATAATATAATCCGCCGAACATAATAATAATATTCAAGTCTATTCAAGGTTAATCCTGGATTTAGCACACCACATATAAACATGGCATGATAATAGTTCTACAATCCCGTTCAGATGCAGGTGTTACCCCTTATACACAAAGAATCAAACTTTAGGATTACATAATACTAATTAGTTCCTTTGTCTAAAAAAAGTATATATACACAAGAAATTTCTACCATATCATTGTATTACTTACTGCTGAATTTTATTATATTTGTGTATGTGTAAAATTGTTGTTATTATTATATTTTTTTAAAAAAAACACCACCTATTATGGCGCAAGACCAGGTAGGTGTTTTTATAAGATTAATGTATGTTGTTGGAAATATTGTTTTTTGCTTTTTTGCTTTTTAGATTATCAGAAATTAGTACTTGCTCTTGTCCTGATATTTTACTGATGAGTGCGAGTCAGGAGGCGTCTAAAATTCTCGCACGAAACGCCAAGGGCAGTTGGGTCAGATAGATCATGGGATTAAATTTAAATTCCCTTAATCTATCTGATTTAACGAGGCTCTTCTAATGAGCAAGTACTGATATCCAGAAAATCAACACCACGCTATGTACATATGGTTGTACAAAAGTTCTAGCTGTTCTGCTTGCTTACAGGCTTTGCTTTATATGATAGCTAACTCTGAAGCAAGCAGTAGCAAAGAACTTACTTCATCACTCGTGGCCATGAACAAATGGTTTGAATATGCAAAGTTAGCATGGTTATTCAAAGATGCTTAAACTTTCCATGTTCATTCTTGATGTTCTAATTGAAGAAGATCAACTGCTTTATATTTCTTTTTTTAGCTCTTCAACATCATGAACAAACGGATGTAAATATATTGAGACAATGCACTTGATTTTAAATGTGCCTTGCTTTATATATTTCGCCTTAGGTTCAAAATCTTTTTTGACCAAATATTCACAAAAACAAAAATACATTACAAGCACAATATAATAGGGATTATAAAAAACGCAACATGATAATAAGCTTAAGACTTAACGCATAAGCAAAAATGTCTAAAAAATTTTTAAAAAAGTTTGTTTTTTTAAAAATACAGTTACTAAAGACAGTTTAATAGATAAAAAATACTATAATATACTATAGGCAAAAAAAATTAGCTGACATCGATAATTGCAGGATTAAATCGACTATTTAACAACAAAACCATTCAAAATTTTTAACAAAAGCAGTTTAATAATAAAGATCAAAACCGATACTTTAATAATTATTTATATCAAAATACTTATTGTGGAACCCAAATGCAAATTTTTTAAGGGCTAAAGTTGGTTAATTTTTGTATATTTTGTGAAAAGGTGGAATTTAAAAAAAAATCCTGCGTTCTTATTTATGTTTAAAAAAACGTCATTACCGCAGAATTTTAACTGATCCCGTAATGGCTGTATTCTAATTTTTGGCATCAGCCAGATATAATTTAACCATCAAAATTATTAAAAAATTATGAAGATAGTCTAAATTTTTTAAAAATGCAAAAACTTCATGAAAAATATCAATGATTATAAAATAATACATGAAAAAATCCCAAAAACTTTTTGAAACTTAATTATAATTCTACTAGAGGTCATACTTTAAAAATTAAAGTTCAAAAAAGTAGAATTAACTTGCGAAAATTTTATTTTTGAAATAGAGTAGTACCTAAATGGAATGCATTTTCTCAAAAACAAAGTATCAGCCAAATCTTTTCCTATTTTCAAGAAACCTGTTAATCCGTGGTTCATTTTAAGGCTTACCCTTTGAAGTATATTCTAGTAAATTATGTCAAGTCAGTGTCTTTGTTATTAAGTTTCTTTTTAAATCTTTTTTCTTTAGTTTTGCGAAAAATTGGTTCGCATATTAAAAAGATATATTAAAAAATTTATATTATATAAATACATATTTGTTTTGTTAATTGTTACATATATATATTTTTTGTAAGAATAAACCTATTAATTGATTGCTTGATTAAATAAATATTAAAATTTAGAATTCAGTTATCAGAAAAATGGGAATTATTTTTATTAAGTTTATACAAAAGATACATACACGGATAAAGTGCAATGATAAAGTGCAGTGCAGAAACTAGCTCAGTGTTTTTTTGTTTTTAAACAAAATAAGTAATAAATATAAAATTCACTTAAATCAAGTCTGGGAAATGTAACAATGTTTTGCTGCCATAAATTTAACATTATGCTCGGGTCACAATAACCTGAATCTTGCGTTTAATTAATTGTTATATTTTTAAAATAATGTCAGTTTCATTTTGTCGTCTGTTTTCAATCTTAAAAATCAATTCGTACTATATTCCAACATTGGCGTAAGTTTTAACAACGTTTACTCGAGTATAATCATGAAAAATGTTTTTTATTTTAATATATTTTGTGTTTTTTTCTTTTTTGCATTGAACTGTTTTAGAATCGTGTCCAACGTGTGAAGAGGACTTTGAGTCTGGATTATCTTTCGTCGACGCTTCGGTCGACACGTTGACGTCATCGTCAGATCACGAAATTTCGGGTATTTAAGGCTTATGTTTAAAGTTTATTTTAATATTTTACACATTATCGGTATTTTAGATTTATCTAAAGCCACAAACGAGCATCGATTTTTTAGGCCTTTTTGTTTACTTTATGTTTTGAACGAATTTGATTTTCGAAAAAAAAAACAATTTTCTAGACTATCGTTAAAAATATTCTAAAAATAAAAAAAAAGAAAAATGTAACCAAGGTGATTATTCTTAGAAAGAAAAACATATACTAGACTGATAAAATATAGCAATATTGAAAAATTTATTTTTACAAAAATGTTTGATAATAATTATTAAAAACACCATTTTGTATTTTTAGTAGAAATTTTCCGTAAAAATTTTTATGAGCTTAAAATTTGCCATTTATTGCCATTTCATCCCACCAATAACATAAATATTTTTATTAAGCCCATGGCGAAATAAAAATAAAGTAAAAGAATGATTTTTTACAAGTACAAGCGCAAAAAAAATTGTTTTAGTGCATTTTTAAAGCAAGAAATTGTCGACCAAGTAATGTGGGTTTTGTATTTATTTTATGTACAATTATTTAACAATGAAACTCCTTATTGATAATCCTTAAAAAAATTGTAATAATATAGTTAGTTTTTTTTTCAA
Organism: Microlaimidae sp. YZB2_3; assembly: GCA_030248175.1. Taxonomy (NCBI): domain Eukaryota; kingdom Metazoa; phylum Nematoda; class Chromadorea; order Desmodorida; family Microlaimidae; species Microlaimidae sp. YZB2_3. The sequence continues at coordinate 4,150 of JASAMX010019155.1, read as the reverse complement.
AAAATTTACTAAATTTTTAACAACATAAACTAATTAATTTTAATCCTAATATATAATTTTGAATAACAATATTAAAAACTAAAGCCTAAATAGACAAAATTACAAGCTCATTTCGTTTTAACGCTTCTAAAACTTAAAAATGTTCTGACTATACTTACAAAAAACATAAAATCTCTAACACTGTGATATTTTTAATTCTCCCGACTATAATTTTGCTTAAATAACAAATTTTTTCACGAACCAAGTAAGATTCAGAAATAACAATGAATGAATATCAAACAATGAAATTGTTCATATTAAAATATAGTAATAATTATTACTATATCGTTAATTTAAAAAAGTGAAACTAATAAAAATATTTAATATTTAACTTGAAATTTCTAATATTTAATTCGAAAATTATTCGTTTTTTAAGACCTTTTTTGCATATTATTTTTTATTGAATAATAATTGCACTGATAGATAAACGAAACCACATTTTTTAGACCGAAATAGTCGACGACATAAATCTGGCTCGGTATTTCCTGAAACATGGGTGTGGGCCAACCAAATGTCGTAGTAAGTAATCTATTTGAATGTTTGCTGCTTATTAAAGGGTAAAAAATATAATTTGGCAGGTCGAGCAATGTTTATTTGTTTATTTGTGTCAACAGCATGGACAAAAGTGACACACTTTATTTTAAACCAAGAATTTTTATTATTTATTTTGTTTTTTGTTCGGTTAAAAACACGGAACACATGACCACCAAATCTCGATTTGGATCTAAAAATTTATTATAACAAACTTTATAAGTTTACAAAAATACAAAAATAATAACTTTATTAAAAAATACCGACAGGCATATAAATTAATTAACAAATAAATTGTTTTAAAGCACAATCAATTTTTAACAGGTAAGTCATTAGTACATTTGTGATTTTATTTATCCACCTTGAAGCCTTAACACTAAATGTAGTATACAGTTGTCCAGAATTATGTAATCTTTGACTAATTTTTTATCTTCTAGCTGTCGAGCTACAAAAATATATTTATTTTAAAAAAATTTATGGCATTTTAGTGTAATAATAACTCTAAAAGTGGCCAGTATCGCCTTATTATTGAGTATAGTATAGAATTTTTTTATAAAAATAAGTAAGTTAAATGGTTAGTATGATGTATGTTTTAATATGTTGGTCTGCGCCATGTTTTATAATTCACAGTGAAAAAAAACTAAATTTTATTTGAACGCAAATAGTTTTTATTTGAACGCAAATAGTTTTTTTTTTCAAAAATTATTAATTACATTTTGAGACGCCATGCAAACACTTTCGTTATTATATAAGACATTCCCGTTTAACCAGCGAGTTATTTCTACATAAGACCGATATTCTACCTTCAAGCATCCCTGAACACAAAACACTATTTCGAGATTTCTCCATTCTTTGCAAAGAAAAAGCAGCTACCATAAGAAAAATTAAAGAAGCAATATTTACCAAGATTATACACAAAACTATCAACCGTTGCCTAAATTTATCCCCGTTATTAGCCCCAGTACTAGTAAAAATTCAAAATTTGTTTTGCGATTAAAAATTCAAAAAGTTTTTTTTTAATATTTTATGTAATACTAACAATGTACCGATCTTTTATTTTATTTTATTGTGTTTGAGAACGGTTGGTGACAATCGAAACCGGTCACACGTTTTATCGTAAATAGAATTTCTACGCCAAAATCTTATCTTGTATTCAGAAAAATTTTTCCAATATTACCATTGGTTGTTTATTTAAATTATGCATGCAGTTACAAGCGAGAAAAATCCAAATCTAAATTGCGTTTAGATTTTGGTTAAAGATTACCATATTTGCTTAATACCAAGAAAATGGATCAAATTTAATTTTTAAGTGTTTAGTTAGTTATATTTGCTTTGAAAAAAATTTCTTAAGAACAGTTTTGATTTTGGTAATAAAATTAAAAACCATAATGTCAGTTTTTTGGTTTCAAAAAAAGCTTAAAATACTTCATACGTGATTTGTACGTAAAATGTTTGTTGTTTTTTTAAAAATGCAAAAAGTACCGAACTTTGGAAGCAAAAATGTAAGTAATAAACGAAGTCTTATATTCAAAAACCACGGAACCCGGGCGGATCGATCGACCAAAATCACGTAAAGAATGATTTTTATACGGATTAGTTGAAAAACGTCCTCTTATGGGCCGCAGTAAAAAATTTTTAGATAAAAAAGATTTTAATTTTACGTGGTAGTTAAAAATTTAAGCTACAACATACATTGGTTATGGTTTTTTCATACACTTTTGTATGTATAGTTATGTTAATGTTAGTACGATATAAGCTTAACTTTACAATTTTGTCTGCAATATATTTTCATGTAACTTATAGTTACCTGCAAAAATAAGTCTCTGTTGACAAGCAGGGATTTTTGTTTGTTTTTCTATCTTTTCTTTTATGAACTCTATTGAATTAGTTTCATTGACTCCTGTGACTGTCATCATATTCCCCGAAAGTTCTCGAATAAACAACTGCATTGTGTTAACTAAGATATATATATATATATATATATATATATATATATATATATATATATATATATATATATATATATATAATATATAATACGTAGATTTAGTGTTTTATATTATTCTTGAACACGATGACAAGCAAGGGCGTAGCCAGGGGGGTTATGGAGGTTGTAACCCCCCTCTTTTGGGCTGGTGGAGGTAAAAATTTGGGGGTTTAGGAAAACATTTTTTTTAAAATTTGCTTGCGCTTCGTTCCGCTCAGCGCTCGACATTTAAGTTATGTATCTAATGATTTTCAAATACAATTTTTTTTTTAAATTTTTTCGTGCTGTCTGTCGCACGATTTTTAATATTGTTCCTTTTTAAATCTAAATTTTTTCAAGTTTAATTTGAAAAAACAATGCAAATAATAGCAAAAAAAAAACAAACTTAGCGCGAAGCGCAAAATTTTTTACCCTTTTTTAATGTCTTTTTTACAATATTTTGAAAATTTGAAGTACAACCCCCTACAACCCCCCTTTCAAAAAATTTGTATGGAGTGCAACCCCCCTTTTCAAAATTCTGGCTACGCCCCTGATGAAAAGAATGATCACAAAATTTCCAGTTATTTTTGGTAAAAAATTAATGGTTTTGCTGAAAACCAAATTGGCTTGAAAATTTTTTTCTCTTGAAAATAACTCAAAACAAACTAAATATTAAAATTTTTAGTGCCGTTTTTAAAAAAATATTATTAACAATTTTTTGAAACAATAATTTTCGAAAGTAACATAGATAGTCGCCTTATAAAACTTATGTGACAGTTCTGGTGATTACTTCGTCGTGGGATCTTTAATAACTTGCTGATGTGGATATAAAAAGACAGAGCATAGTATATAAATAAGTGCCTGCTTTTATGTTCCGTCTAGAAGGTTTACTTTCAAAAAAATGGAACAACAGGTGGCTATATAACTTCAAAAAATTTCTTTATAGATCTTTAATTCATACTAACCTTTTTGAAGCTCCACTTTGTCCGAATATTCTTTTTGCGCCTAAATTCTTTTTCTTTCTCGTGCACCAAATTAAAAAAATTAAATTATGACAATTTTAAAAAAATAAAAACCGCCTTGCGTCAAAAGCACACAAATAAATACTAAAATCATTGTTTTCAAATAATTGTACTAAAATAAAAATTTCTGTCTCGCTTATCAGTTTTAAATTTATTTGAAGAACCGGTATATTTGCTAACCAGTTACACTGTTGAAAATCATTGCTACATAGGTTGAAGCGTAAATCTAAATATTAAACTTTCTTGTGAGTATAAGTTAAAAAAAGCATGCTGCATTGTGAGGAGTATTGTAATTTTTTTCTGAAAAAAACCAACTTAAAGCATTATTTTACACTTACGAAATTATTTAATAATTTCTTAAAATATTCATTTTTTGCCTTAATTTATATAGTCACAATTACATCGTTACACAGCTGCCATGTAAAGTTTATTATAACTCGTTTAACATTGCCATACATCTTGTTTGCTATGTTTTCTGCATTATACTTGCATTATAACAATATATTATGTTATATATGTTTTTACCCACTTACGTTAAACCACTACGTTAAAGTTTTTACCCACTACGTTAAACTTTCGCAAAATTCAATTC
>JASAMX010019153.1:0-30867 GCA_030248175.1 Microlaimidae sp. YZB2_3 | reverse complement strand
ATCTTTATGTGTACACAACAACTATAAATTTAAAAAAGTGGCGATTTCGCGCTTGTCAAAGATTAATGTGAGTATGCACAGCAGAGTATACACACACGCGCGTGTGCATATGCACACACTATATAAACCATTTTTTCTTTTATTCTTTGAGTGTAATCTTTAATGCCTCTTTGTTTACTAATATTTACGATTATTTGATGTGATTATTTTTTTGCATTGGCTGATATTATTATATTAAAAAAAATATTAAAAAATTGATGTTTTAAAGACACCATGGGAAAGCCAGAAAAATTAAGATAAATTCCTAAAATGGAATGTGTGGGAATTACTTAGTTTTATTTTTTTGCTCAAAAATTTTAAATATCCAAAAATTATGCTCTTTTACCCGAATTTTTTCCCCGAGCTTATGTTTAGACAAAAAAATCTAGTCTAAGATGGACATTATGTGGACCATAGGAAATTTGCATTTGGTTTGAGCAGCAGCTACTGCAAAAAATTTTTAACCATATGATAATAATTTGTTTATACATTGAACTGATTACGGAGCACTGTTGCATTTTTTGTTTAGTCTAATAAAATGGCAATGAAAAATCATACTCACAGAAATTTTTGACAAGAGCGAAATCGTTAGTTTTTCAATTAAAAAGTTATATCTTTATGTGTACACAACAACTATAATTTTAAAAAAGTGGCGATTTCGCGCTTGTCAAAGATTACTGTGAGTATGCACAGCAGAGTATACACACACGCGCGTGTGCATATGCACACACTATATACACCATTTTTTCTTTTATTCTTTTAGTGTAATCTTTAATGCCTCTTTGTTTACTAATATTTACGATAATTGGTGTGATTATTTTTTTGCATTGGCTGATATTATTATATTAAAAAAAATGTTAAAAAATTGATGTTTTAAAGACACCATGGGAAAGCCAGAAAAATTAAGATAAATTCCTAAAATGGAATGTGTGGGAATTACTTAGTTTTATTTTTTTGCTCAAAAATTTTAAATATCCAAAAATTATGCTTTTTTACCCGAATTTTTTCCCCGAGCTTATGTTTAGACAAAAAAATCTAGTCTAAGATGGACATTATGTGGACCATAGGAAATTTGCATTTGGTTTGAGCAGCAGCTACTGCAAAAAATTTTTAACCATATGATAATAATTTGTTTATACATTGAACTGATTACGGAGCACTGTTGAATTTTTTGTTTAGTCTAATAAAATGGCAAAGAAAAATCATACTCACAGAAATTTTTTACAAGAGCGAAATCGTTACTTTTTCAATTAAAAAGTTATATCTTTATGTGTACACAACAACTATAAATTTAAAAAAGTGGCGATTTCGCGCTTGTCAAAGATTACTGTGAGTATGCACAGCAGAGTATACACACACGCGCGTGTGCATATGCACACACTATATAAACCATTTTTTCTTTTATTCTTTGAGTGTAATCTTTAATGCCTCTTTGTTTACTAATATTTACGATAATTGGTGTGATTATTTTTTTGCATTGGCTGATATTATTATATTAAAAAAAATATTAAAAAATTGATGTTTTAAAGACACCATGGGAAAGCCAGAAAAATTAAGATAAATTCCTAAAATGGAATGTGTGGGAATTACTTAGTTTTATTTTTTTGCTCAAAAATTTTAAATATCCAAAAATTATGCTCTTTTACCCGAATTTTTTCCCCGAGCTTATGTTTAGACAAAAAAATCTAGTCTAAGATGGACATTATGTGGACCATAGGAAATTTGCATTTGGTTTGAGCAGCAGCTACTGCAAAAAAATTTTAACGATATGATAATAATTTGTTTATACATTGAACTGATTACGGAGCACTGTTGAATTTTTTGTTTAGTCTAATAAAATGGCAATGAAAAATCATACTCACAGAAATTTTTGACAAGAGCGAAATCGTTAGTTTTTCAATTAAAAAGTTATATCTTTATGTGTACACAACAACTATAATTTTAAAAAAGTGGCGATTTCGCGCTTGTCAAAGATTACTGTGAGTATGCACAGCAGAGTATACACACACGCGCGTGTGCATATGCACACACTATATACACCATTTTTTCTTTTATTCTTTTAGTGTAATCTTTAATGCCTCTTTGTTTACTAATATTTACGATAATTGGTGTGATTATTTTTTTGCATTGGCTGATATTATTATATTAAAAAAAATGTTAAAAAATTGATGTTTTAAAGACACCATGGGAAAGCCAGAAAAATTAAGATAAATTCCTAAAATGGAATGTGTGGGAATTACTTAGTTTTATTTTTTTGCTCAAAAATTTTAAATATCCAAAAATTATGCTCTTTTACCCGAATTTTTTCCCCGAGCTTATGTTTAGACAAAAAAATCTAGTCTAAGATGGACATTATGTGGACCATAGGAAATTTGCATTTGGTTTGAGCAGCAGCTACTGCAAAAAAATTTTAACCATATGATAATAATTTGCTTATACATTGAACTGATTACGGAGCACTGTTGAATTTTTTGTTTAGTCTAATAAAATGGCAAAGAAAAATCATACTCACAGAAATTTTTTACAAGAGCGAAATCGTTACTTTTTCAATTAAAAAGTTATATCTTTATGTGTACACAACAACTATAAATTTAAAAAAGTGGCGATTTCGCGCTTGTCAAAGATTACTGTGAGTATGCACAGCAGAGTATACACACACGCGCGTGTGCATATGCACACACTATATAAACCATTTTTTCTTTTATTCTTTGAGTGTAATCTTTAATGCCTCTTTGTTTACTAATATTTACGATAATTGGTGTGATTATTTTTTTGCATTGGCTGATATTATTATATTAAAAAAAATATTAAAAAATTGATGTTTTAAAGACACCATGGGAAAGCCAGAAAAATTAAGATAAATTCCTAAAATGGAATGTGTGGGAATTACTTAGTTTTATTTTTTTGCTCAAAAATTTTAAATATCCAAAAATTATGCTCTTTTACCCGAATTTTTTCCCCGAGCTTATGTTTAGACAAAAAAATCTAGTCTAAGATGGACATTATGTGGACCATAGGAAATTTGCATTTGGTTTGAGCAGCAGCTACTGCAAAAAAATTTTAACGATATGATAATAATTTGTTTATACATTGAACTGATTACGGAGCACTGTTGAATTTTTTGTTTAGTCTAATAAAATGGCAATGAAAAATCATACTCACAGAAATTTTTGACAAGAGCGAAATCGTTAGTTTTTCAATTAAAAAGTTATATCTTTATGTGTACACAACAACTATAATTTTAAAAAAGTGGCGATTTCGCGCTTGTCAAAGATTACTGTGAGTATGCACAGCAGAGTATACACACACGCGCGTGTGCATATGCACACACTATATACACCATTTTTTCTTTTATTCTTTTAGTGTAATCTTTAATGCCTCTTTGTTTACTAATATTTACGATAATTGGTGTGATTATTTTTTTGCATTGGCTGATATTATTATATTAAAAAAATGTTAAAAAATTGATGTTTTAAAGACACCATGGGAAAGCCAGAAAAATTAAGATAAATTCCTAAAATGGAATGTGTGGGAATTACTTAGTTTTATTTTTTTGCTCAAAAATTTTAAATATCCAAAAATTATGCTCTTTTACCCGAATTTTTTCCCCGAGCTTATGTTTAGACAAAAAAATCTAGTCTAAGATGGACATTATGTGGACCATAGGAAATTCGCATTTGGTTTAAGCAGCTGCTACTGCAAAAAAAATTTTACCGTATGATAATAATTTATTTATACGTTGAAATGATTACGGAGCACTGTTGCTGTTGCATTTTTTGTTTAGTCTAATAAAATGTCAATAAAAAATCATACAGCAATTTTTGACAAGCGCGAAATCGTCACTTTTTCAATTAAAAAGTTATATCTTTATGTGTACACAACAACTATAAATTTAAAAAAAGTGGCGATTTCGCGCTTGTCAAAGATTACTGTGAGTATGCACAGCAGAGTATACACACACGCGCGTGTGCATATGCACACACTATATACACCATTTTTTCTTTTATTCTTTTAGTGTAATCTTTAATGCCTCTTTGTTTACTAATATTTACGATAATTGGTGTGATTATTTTTTTGCATTGGCTGATATTATTATATTAAAAAAAATATTAAAAAATTGATGTTTTAAAGACACCATGGGAAAGCCAGAAAAATTAAGATAAATTCCTAAAATGGAATGTGTGGGAATTACTTAGTTTTATTTTTTTTGCTCAAAAATTTTAAATATCCAAAAATTATGCTCTTTTACCCGAATTTTTTCCCCGAGCTTATGTTTAGACAAAAAAAATCTAGTCTAAGATGAACATTATGTGAACCATAGGAAATTTGCATTTGGTTTGAGCAGGTGCTACTGCAAGAAAATTTCACCGTATGATAATAATTTGTTTATACATTGAATTGATTACGGAGCACTGTTGCATTTTTTGTTTAGTCTAATAAAATGTCAATAAAAAATCATACTCATAGCAATCTTTTACACGCGAAATCGTCACTTTTTCAATTAAAAAGTTATATCTTTATGTGTACACAAAAACTATAAATTTAAAAAAAGTGGCGATTTCGCGCTTGTCAAAGATTACTGTGAGTATGCACAGCAGAGTATAAAAACACGTGCGTGCGCATATGCACACACTATATAAACCATTTTTTCTTTTATTCTTTGAGAGTAATCTTTAATGCCTCTTTGTTTACTAATATTTACGATAATTGGTGTGATTATTTATTTGTATTAGCTGATATTATTATATTAAAAAAATATTTAAAAATTGATGTTTTAAACGCACCGTTGGAAAGCCAAAAAAATTACAATAAATTCCTAAACAATATTTATTTAGTTGTTTATGTGGGAATTATTTAGTTTTAATTTTTTGTTATAAATTTTAAAATATCCAAAGATTATGCTTTTTTTAACCGAAGTTTCTATCCGATTTGATGTTTAGACAAAAAATATGTAGTCTAAGATGGACATTATGTAGACCATATGAAATTTGCATTTGGTTTGAGCAGCAGCTACTGCAAAAATTTTTTAACCATATGATAATAATTTGTTTATACATTTAACTGATTACGGAACACTGTTGCATTTTTTGTTTAGTCTAATAAAATGGCAATAAAAAATTATACTCACAGAAATTTTTGATAAGAACGAAATCGTTAGTTTTTCAATTAAAAAGTTATATCTTTATGTGTACACAACAACTATAAATTTAAAAAAGTGGCGATTTCGCGCTTGTCAAAGATTACTGTGAGTATGCACAGCAGAGTATACACACACGCGCGTGTGCATATGCACATACTATAAACCATTTTTTCTTTTATTCTTTGAGTGTAATCTTTAATGCCTCTTTGTTTACTAATATTATTTATTATACACAATAATAATAATATTTATTATACACAACAAATATAAATTTTAAAAAAGTGGCGATTTCACGCTTGTCAAAAATTACTGTATGTATAGCAGAGTATACACGAACGTGCGCGCGCAGATACACACACTATATAAACCATTTTTTTATTATTCTTTAAGTGTAGTATTTAATGCCTTTTTGTTTACTAATATTTACGATAATTGGTGTGATTATTTATTTGTATTAGCTGATATTATTATATTAAAAAAATATTTAAAAATTGATGTTTTAAACGCACCGTTGGAAAGCCAAAAAAATTACAATAAATTCCTAAACAATATTTATTTAGTTGTTTATGTGGGAATTATTTAGTTTTAATTTTTTGTTTGAAAATTTTAAATATCCACAGATTATGCTTTTTTTACCCGAAGTTTCTATCCGATTTGATGTTTAGACAAAAAATATGTAGTTTAAGATGGAAATTATGTGGACCATAGGAAATTTGCGTTTGGTTTGAGCAGCTGCTACTGCAAAAAATTTTACCGTATGATAATAATTTGTTTACACATTGAACAGATTACGGAGCACAGTTGCATTTTTTGTTTAGTCTAATAAAATTTCAATAAAAAATCATACTCACAGCAATTTTTGACAAGCGCGAAATCGTCACTTTTTCAATTAAAAAGTTATATCTTTATGTGTACACAACAACTATAAATTTAAAAAAAGTGGCGATTTCGCGCTTGTCAAAGATTACTGTGAGTATGCACAGCAGAGTATACACACACGTGCGCGCGCATATGCACACACTATATAAACCATTTTTTTTATTCTTTGAGTGTAATCTTTAATGCCTCTTTGTTTACTAATATTTACGATAATTGGTGTGATTATTTTTTTGCATTGGCTGATATTATTATATTAAAAAAATGTTAAAAAATTGATGTTTTAGAGACACCATGGGAAAGCCAGAAAAATTACGCTAAATTCCTAAACAAGAATGTGTGGGAATTACTAAGTTTTATTTTTTTGCTCAAAAATTTTAAAATCCAAAATTGTGCTCTTTTTACCCGAAGTTTCTTCTTGAGCTTATATTAACCCGTTCCCGTAATGGCCTTTACCACCGATACAACACTGAGACCTTCGTACGACAAAAGTGAAACCTTCGTCTCACGGTGGTGATATTTTCGTATGACAAATGTCGTATGTAAACCTTACGCGGTAAGCTCTTCGCATGACCTAGGTTTTACTTCCGTCATACATATTTTTTTGTGTTCGAATAGTGCCCAGTGAACGATTAAAGTGAAATGGTTAAAGCTGTACGGTAGCAATATGCAAACTTTTGCTACATGAAATATCCTACGTTATACACTGTATCCCTGACAAAAATCTGCATATTACCACCGTACCGCTTTAACCGTTTCAATTTGCTCGCTCACTGGGCACCACTCGCGCAAAAAATTAGGTATGACGGAAGTATGACATAGGTCGCACGAACGTTTCACGATTGTATCCGAGGAAAAGGCAATTACCGGAACGGGTTAAGCAAAAAAGATGCAGTCTAAGATGGACATTATGTGGACCATAGGAAATTCGCATTTGGTTTAAGCAGCTGTTACTGCAAAAAAATTTTACCGTATGATAATAATTTATTTATACGTTGAAATGATTACGGAGCACTGTTGCTGTTGCATTTTTTGTTTAGTCTAATAAAATGTCAATAAAAAATCATACAGCAAATTTTTGACAAGCGCGAAATCGTCACTTTTTCAATTAAAAAGTTATATCTTTATGTGTACACAACAACTATAAATTTAAAAAAAGTGGCGATTTCGCGCTTGTCAAAGATTACTGTGAGTATGCACAGCAGAGTATACACACACGCGCGTGTGCATATGCACACACTATATACACCATTTTTTCTTTTATTCTTTTAGTGTAATCTTTAATGCCTCTTTGTTTACTAATATTTACGATAATTGATGTGATTATTTTTTTGCATTGGCTGATATTATTATATTAAAAAAAATATTAAAAAATTGATGTTTTAAAGACACCATGGGAAAGCCAGAAAAATTAAGATAAATTCCTAAAATGGAATGTGTGGGAATTACTTAGTTTTATTTTTTTGCTCAAAAATTTTAAATATCCAAAAATTATGCTCTTTTACCCGAATTTTTTCCCCGAGCTTATGTTTAGACAAAAAAATCTAGTCTAAGATGGACATTATGTGGACCATAGGAAATTCGCGTTTGGTTTAAGCAGCTGTTACTGCAAAAAAATTTTACCGTATGATAATAATTTATTTATACGTTGAAATGATTACGGAGCACTGTTGCTGTTGCATTTTTTGTTTAGTCTAATAAAATGTCAATAAAAAATCATACAGCAATTTTTGACAAGCGCGAAATCGTCACTTTTTCAATTAAAAAGTTATATCTTTATGTGTACACAACAACTATAAATTTAAAAAAAGTGGCGATTTCGCGCTTGTCAAAGGTTCTGTGAGTATGAACAGCAGAGTATACACACACGCGCGCGCATATGCACGCACTGGGACCGGGACAATTCACTCTCGCCAATTCGCTTCCGGACAATTCGCTCCCGGAAAATTCACTTCCGGGACCATTCGCTCCTGGACAATTCGCTCCCTGGACAATTCGCTCCCTGGACAATTCGCTTCCGGGACAATTCTTTTCCGGGACAATTCGCTCGCTGAAAAAATCACTTCTTGGAAAAATTGTAGGAGGGACCATTCTCTCCTTGGACAATTCGCTCCCGGGAGTTTTTATAAAAGCAAATCTTATTAAACCTACTTCATTAGGGAAAATTCGTTCCCTGGACAATTCGCTCCCTGCCCAATTCGTTCCCGGGATTTTTAACAAACTCGATTTTAATAAAACTTACTTTACTGTACAATTCGTTTTCTGTACATTTCGCTTGCTCCCTCTGGAAGAACGATTTTTCGTGAAATTGTAACAAAGTATTTTGCTGCCGTTACTTCTAATGAACATATTTTTTATAAAGCATATTTTGTTTGGGACAACTTTCTTTCAAAAGTTTTTGATTTTTTATATTTATTTTTTTATTTATATTCAATCACGGATTGTTTTTCTGCAAAAGATAAGATGGCTTCCAGAGCTTTCCGCCAAAACAAGTCGCTTCCACAGGATATCTCGCCAGCGCAATTTTTAATGAAAAACTCATTTCCACTACTTTTGTTTATTCTTTGTTTTTATTGGTTTTCTGATTATAGTAAACAATAACCGATTGCACGGATTAAAAAATCTAAATAGATTTGATTCGCCGCCAAAAAGATATTTCGCCCAATAACTTAACACAAAAGATTTTTCTAAGATTTTTTCTTAGAATCAATTATTACATAGCTACCCACCGATATTTCATTCTGACGAAATTAATGATTTTTTAGTTATTTTTTGAAAAATGATGTGTAATTTATTGAATGTTTTATTAACTATTATTGATTTAATTGTCATATAAGCTAACCTATTTGGTAAAACTATATAAACTAAACTTAAAAATAAGTGAGCATAACAGAATGCTTAGTTTTTGTATATTATATTGTATTTATAAAAACAAGGTTTATTATATCCATTTAATAATTTTTTTATTCCATAAATAACCAAAACCACTTTTTTAAAAGGCATATAAGCAACGTTAAACATATGAGAAAAAACATTAAAATTATTATTAAAATTTATAATCATATGTGTGGCGGATAGCGTTGAGCAGTTTAGGTTAATTAAATTAACAATATTAATTCATTTCTTAAGTGGTCATTACATTCGCGTTCAATCACATTTTATTTTCAATTTAAACATTTTTAAATATATTAATGTACGCGCTGTAATCAAATTACAGTAGCCCGCGCCTGTCGCCGCGCGTGTCAAAACAATCGCTTATAGCAGCATATGCGCTCCACGCGGTGCGTAGGCCCAGTGGGTTCCGTTATTATTGTTTGCGCTTTTAAACTTACTGACCAGTCGACTACCTCCGATTCGGAGCCCTTACGTTGGCAGCCCCTGCTTAGGTATTTTTATTCATTACCTTTTTTATACGTGAAAAGATATCCCTTTTGAGATGCCAACAGCTGTAGTTGGTTGCGACCAACTTAGGTAAGAGAATTTGTGTTAAGCGGAGTTGTTACAGTGGCTGTCTGTAACTTCTTGAGTTTCAATTCATTCGTGCTCAACAAATACGTCATATGATGTCAGCAATTGAGGATTCTAGAGAACGGGAGGCACAGTTTCAGTATCCAACGGGTTACAGGTTACCTGCCGTTTTTCCACATCACTTATACGGCTCACAAATTTTTCAGGGTCCAACCCCTCCACAAACAAACGTAACACAAAATGTTACTTCACAAACCGCCACTTTTCCGTCATCGCGGTTATCTCATACCTTGGGGGGCCCTCCACCTTCAAAATCACCCACACCTCCAGCTCTCAGGATTCCTCATCCGCAGCAGGTACAACCAAGGCCACCACAACCTATCATTATCACTACCCCTGCTCCCATGTTACACCTGTCTTCCCTAGCTCAAACTCAGCCTAGGCTGCCTTTTCCTTCTAATACGTATAGATTTGGTGCTCCACAGCCGATATCATCTTTTGGAAGTCCCTTATCACAATTTTCCTCAACATATGATACACTAAACCAGGTGACGGGACAACGTCCACCGCCACCTCGTCAAATGGCTGACACATTGTCAGGTCCTTCTCGTCAACGTAAACGTAAAAGCTTAAATCCTAATTCACCAATATGGAGGAATAGTCCTAATTTAGGCACAACCCCGTCGCTTCATATTAACCGTTCTCGACGTGGTATGGTTGCAAGGCTCGACCGTTCCACACCGCGAGATCCGTCAATTCAAACCGCTCGCAAAACTACGACACATTCTAAGCGAGGCGCTTTATGTTATTGTGTGCCACCTCGTGGCATGGCTGCAGTAAGAACGTTTCGCACAACTCCTACTCAGCCACAACCTGTAACCTCCGATGACTTACATAGTCATCAAAGCGTACATTGTCAGCGTGACGAAACACCAAAAATAAAAACCAAACAAGCTAGGAAAGCTTGGAAGCGTATAATAAGTACAAAAATACCAGTAACTATCCCACAACCATTACCAGCGTCATATTACCCAGACGCTGATCGACCGCCTAATGCGCCACGTTCTCGTAGGGATCTCCAACCCCCATCCACTAGTAGGGGGACACCTTCGGACAGCGAAGGGTCGCTGCCAAAGAAACAAAAAACACATGGGGTACCTTTACGGGATCAACCCGATAAACAATTGCCACCATTTCTCAAACCGGGAGGTCCTGCATTAGCTCCAGTGTCACCACACCCGTACGACCAACCACCACAAGTTCAAAATCCGCCAGTAGTCGATATTACTCAACCAGACTATGACAGCCGTGTGATCGTGCCAAGAATAACTCCTTCACAATGGCGAAAACGTCCATTGTGTAAGCATTCTTTTTTCGCTCTTTTATTTCAAATACTAATTTTTAGTGTTCAAATAGTGCCGGTTGGTAGTCTGAATATCGATACTCCTAAGTGTGTTCAAATGTGTTTAGCAACCACTAGTGTTATGTTACTGCTACTCATTTTTTGTGTTTACTTTGCAAGACGTTACATTCACACACGTCCACAAAATACAAACACTACAGACAAAGACATTCCGTTGACATGCATCGCACATCCACAGCACTCAATTTTAACAGCTGGTAAATATTACAAGTGCTTGGGTACAATTGGTGCCGAAGGTCACCACTTTCGAGCATTGTTCGATACAGGAGCTTGCGTTTCTATTTGTAATGAAGACATAGCACTTATCCTATCTTCCACAGTGCAGTTTTTGCCTGTTAAAGCAGCTGTACAAACCTTATCTGGGTCTGTTCCCTTGTTAGCTGCTGGAAAAGTGCAGTTACAAATTGGAGGTATACGCCTCTATGAGACAATTTATATTCAACCTGCAAGTCCTGTTCCACTTTTGTTAGGAACGTCAGTCTTTTGTCAATTAGGCCATATAACGTTTGATTTTCAGAAGGATGTTATTAGTCTTCCTAATGGTACTGACTTGTCAATGGATCCTACACTAGTATATCCGACCAATAATATCTCTATTATTGCTCTGGATACTACTATTATCCCTGCACGGCATGAAAAATTATTATGGGCCCGTCTTCATGCCCCTTTGCCCAATCATGTGAATTTATTGATCGATTCTGCATTGTCTTCTTTTCTAAAAACAGGTCTTTTAGTAGCCAGAATCATGACTAAAAATCGCGAAGGTACAGGCTGAATCCCACTACCTCGCCAATTACCTTGTATAAAAATACACACATAACGGAAGCAAACGTTATGAATTCAGAATTGATTGAGGATGTATTAATTCGTCCAGAAGATGATCCGGATCGGAATACAATTATTTTTTCTGCACAACCGTCTTTGAAACATGATTGTCCAACTGAATTTGACCCTGTCAAAGAAGTCAGTTTTGAAAAAGTGAACTCACTGAAAATCAAAAAATTGAGTTAGCTAAGCTAATTTGTAAAAATAGTGACGTATTTTCGTCTGGTCCTTATGACACAGGCAGAACTTTGTTGCTACGTCATGAAGTTGACGTCGGTGATAATCCTCCAGTTTGTCAGAAACCGTATAGAGTTCCTGAAAGTCAAAAGAAAATCATCTTTGATGAAATTGAAACAATGTTAGATAAAGGAGTTATCCAGGAATCAAAAAGCCCATATGCAAGTCCTATTGTAATTGTTCGAAAAAAGGACGGAACAAATCGATTTTGCGTGGATTATAGGAATCTTAATAAAATTACAAAAAAAGATGCTTTTCCACTGCCACGAATCGATGAAGTTTTGGACGCATTACGTGGTGCTGTATACTTTTCTACTCTTGATCTCCTGTCAGGATACTGGCAAGTGGAGATGAAGGAGGAAGATAAGGAAAAAACAGCCTTTATCAGCCCTACAGGAGGACTTTATGAATTTAATGTCCTTCCGTTTGGACTTTGTAATGCACCTTCGACATTTCAAAGGCTCATGGAGCTAGTTCTTACTGGACTTCGTTGGCAATCTTGCCTAGTCTACATTGATGACATCATTGTTTTTTCTAAAACTTTTGACAATCATCTTCGAGATCTCTCTACTGTTTTTCAGCGACTTTGTGCCGCACGACTTAAATTAAAGCCAAAAAAATGTACTTTTGGTAGTAAATCAGTTGAGTTTCTAGGACACATAGTTAGCAAAGATGGTGCAAAACCTAACCCTGAAAAGATAGCTTGCGTAAAGAATTTTCAAGTACCTCGTACACAGAAACAAGTACGCTCTTTTCACGGTTTAGCTAATTTTTATCGGCGATTCATTAAAAATTTCGCTCAAATAGCCAGTCCCCTATATACTTTAATGGGTAAAAAGAAGCGTTTCTATTGGACACCAGAATGCCAACAGTCATTCGAAGTGCTCAAAGAAAAGCTTTGTTCCACTGATATCCTTGCCTTCCCTGATTTTTCACGTCCCTTTTTATTGGCTACAGACGCCTCTAATACTGGCATTGGTGCGGTACTCTCGCAGGAGTTTAAAGACGGTGAGCGTCCAATCGCATACGCAAGCCGTAATTTTAGCTCTGCTGAGAGGAATTACGCCACCATTGAGCGTGAAGCATTAGCCATTGTATGGGCTGTGAAACACTTCAAGCCCTATCTTTGGGGTCATGCGTTTACGATCACCACTGATCACGCCCCTCTTAAATACATCTTCACATCAGGTAGATGTACATCAGAAAGGTTAAAACGATGGGCATATCAACTTACAGAATACAATTTAGACAAAATCGAGTATAAAACTGGAAAGAGTAACGGGAATGCTGACGCATTATCACGGATTCCACCGCCAGATGGTGCAGAAGCAGACCCTGATCCTCTATTCCAGAACAAAGGTACACAATGTTTGTCTGATAAAGTAGCTGTATGCGTTAATGACATCATCGTAGGACCTACTCTCACTGATAGGAATCCTCCAAAGTTGAGCCCACCAGTTGTTGTTGGAGTTACCAATGATAAGACAGACACAGTCCCTTTCGTTTTGTCAAAAGACATTGCCGATAACGATACTCTTGAGCTAATCAATGAACAACAATTGGATCCCCAATTTCAAGATATTTACAAATATCTAGCTCATCAGGTACTTCCTAAAGCGAGAGCTCAACAAAAGAAAGTCATTCATTGGTCCAAAAGATACTTTCTTCGGAATGGTGTTTTAATGCATTCCTTAAATCAGAAACGACGCCGTAGTCCACAATTTGTTGGTCAAATTGTGTTGCCGCAAGGACAACGTCGTTTAGAAGCTCTTCGTTCAGCACATGACGATATCTTGTCAGCTCATCTTGGAACTCATCGAACCTTAGCTAATCTCGTTATCCGATTTTTCTGGCCAAAAATGAGTGATGATGTAAAGAATTACGTCAAATCTTGTGACGTTTGTCAAAAACGTAAGTCAGATACCCAGGCGGCTCGACCGAAGATGGTGCCTATCACAGTAGGTAACATTTTTGATCGTATCGCTATGGATATTCTCGGACCACTTACACAAACCGAGAGAGGTAATAAATACATACTCGTTGTCACTGAATACTTAACACGCTACGCTATGTGTTTTGCGTTACCTGACCAAAAAGCTGAAACAATTGTACGCGTTCTCTTAGAAAAGGTCATAACTGTCCACGGTTGCCCTTTGGAGATTCTTACCGACCAAGGTACGAATTTCCAGAGCCAAATATTGGCACAGTTATGTGATATTACCAATACCAAAAAAATATTTACGACTGCATATCACCCACAGACAAATGGCCTCACAGAACGTTTCAATCGTACATTAACAGCAATGCTTACCCCTTATGTCAACGAGCATCATGATGACTGGGACTTTGCGTTACCCTTTGTAACAAGTGCTTACAATCGGTCACCACAAGAATCTATTGGGGAAAGTCCTTTTTATCTGATGTTCGGACGCGACATGCAAAGTATGAATTGTCTCACTCGCCTTATGTCAATTATGAGGTTAACTATTTTGACTACGCTCGAGTAGTTATGACTCAAGCTTGTGACCTTGTAAAACAAGTTTTGCCGAAAGCACAAGAGCGTCAAAAGCGTAATTACAATAAAAAAGCACACTCCAAACCTATCGTAATTGGTAGTTTAGTCCTTAAACATAATCTGGCCATTAAAGTCACTGAATGTGCTAAATTCGTTAGTCAATGGATGGGACCCTATAAGGTCTTAAAAATTGACTCAGTGAAAGGCATCGCACAAGTTACACTTCTTTCTGACGATCATCAGAAAGTTGAGTGGGTTAACTTGCAGCGGTTAAAACCATATACACCTCGAAAAACCAATCCTACACCCAAACGTCATATACAACCAATTAGACAATGTAAAACACAATCCAAATAGGTAGCGTTCTGTGATCTATCACGCATAGTTGCTAACACGCATTTTGAACCTAACGTTGCTAGAAGCAATAATCGTCTGTTTACTTGGAACGTACTATCTTCTTGTCCAAAAGATGATGATAGTGACGATGACTGGAAGCCAGAATGCAACGTCATCCGCCCATATTCTACCGATTTCGAGACTGATTGGGAAGGAAAACCAGAAAAACCTGACCACTTAAAACAGCCAAAACCAAAGGGTATGTCGAACAAAGAATGGCGTAATCGCTGTTGTTGTGCATATTTTCTAAACGCCGCAGATCTTGGTACGAGCAAAGGAAAGAAAAAGCTCGCAGGAACCTAGAACTCCAATCTCCTAGCCCAAAAGCTAAGCCTCAATAGCCCACCATCATGGACGAAGTGATGGCTGAAATGGATGAGACTGTGTAGGTTCTTTGATGTTGTCATATGTATACCTGTCTTAAGCATAAAATATAGCACTTATATAGCACGCATGCATGCAAAACACACAGACATTCTAAAAACACAGAAATGGATGGTTCGTAACAGCCTTATCAACCGAAGTTACTATGTGAACACTGGAAGTTGTATATAGCGAATATGAGGTAAAATTTATTGAGTGAGGATATTCCAGGGTCTGATCAACCCATTTCAATGGAATACAACTCAATGGGCCCTGAGAAAATGTTTTTGAATGTAAATAAAAACGGTAAAAATAAAACGTATTGTGAATAAATAAAGATTAAAAAAAATATGGTTCAGAGATACCATATTAAAGCGCGCACAGTAGGATGGTTTGGCCAACCACATGAAAATGCGATATAAATGGCATAAATTGCATGTATATATTATTTGTGAATAAATTAAATATGTTATGGATGGAAATTAAAAACACACAGATCTATAAGTTGATAGGTTGTATTTTATTTAATTTTGTTGTTTTTACAGTGCTACACTACACGACAGCGTAACGTATTCGCACAACAAAATAAAACCTTTACACTACTTGCCGTACCAATTACGTTAAAAAACTTTAAAATAAACGGTTATTGCAAATTTTTGCAACGTCACACAGGTTAAAAGCCATTTTCACAAATCAATTGGCTAGCAGTGTTACTACTTTGTAATCGGTATATAATTGTTGTAACCAATGTATTCTTTACAATGTGTATTAATTGTACTTTCCTTAATCTTTTTAAAATATCTTTAGTTTCCATTTTCATATTTGTTTAGTGTTTTCTTTCCATTTACTTAATGCTTTTGTAATTTTCTTAGTTAATTCTCTATTCCTTTATATTTATGTGTGTCTGTACATACTCGTACTTAAAATAAATTTGTTACAATGTGTAAATAAATAAATAATAAATGTGTTATTGGTACGGGCACAGTAGCGGAGGTAATCATTGAATTTTTACTTATTGTTCTTTAATTTAGCGAATCCTTTATTCCACATGGGTCAATAACCAGCGGGTCGTCATTGCAGACAACCTCAGTGCACTCATCCGCATTGTTTTCCGTTGCTCCAAGAGGAGGAGAGGCAGCGTCAGCGTCGCCTACAACGACTACAAGAAACACATGCCGGGGATATTCTCCCACTTCGCAGGAACCTCGCGATGTTCATCGACCGTTCGCGTCCCACACCGCGGCTAGTGCTGGGCGTTCCCGACGAGCAGCACCCGTTGCTGGTCTCGATCGAAGCACATCGAGCCCGGCCACCATCCAACGCCGCTTTGGCGTCGGCCAATACCATTCCCAATCCTGTAGTATCTGCGGAAGAGTCCACCCAGGCGGAGGCCACAACCTCTCAGGCCTCTGCGAGTACAGCGAGTTTCTCCCAGGACCCTCCACCGAGTTGCGCTCAGATGATCCAACGGATCGCGACTGATCCGGCAGAGGAAGAGATCGAAACTGAACCCTTACGCAGCGACGATAACGACAGTGAAGAAGGGTCTCCACAAGATATGGACAAACAATAAAAATTCTCTTCCCTCTGTCGTCTACAAACATTAATCTTTATTCGTTACTTGCTGTCTACAAACATTTTTTTCAGAAAAAATATTAATTCAGGTGATACAGACTTTATAATTTTTGCTCAAGATACAAGCCAACGATACCTCTGATACTTTCCGATGATACTCCTTATTAATTACGTGTATTTTTCAATTGTCATACTTGTATTTTTGTGCCTTACTCCTGCATTGTGATATCATAAATTGTGTTACTTCTACTAGTTTTTGTTTTGTAATTGTTACTTGTATTTGTTTTGTGTATGTATATGTACTAGTTTTTTGTGTGTTTATTTAGTTAAAGAGGCAAGAAATTTACTAAAGATGTTCAGCCACTAACTGCTAACACCAAGTTATTACATTAAAAAAGGGTTTTTTTCTTCATAGGTAAGGTGCTCCGCTAGAAACTGCACAACTTGCCACGGTCCGTTTGCTCGCCTTAGCTGGGGACAGCTACGGACTGGTGGGGGAGGTGTGGCGGATAGCGTTGAGCAGCTTAGGTTAATTAAATTAACAATATCAATTCATTTCTTAAGTGGTCATTACATTCGCGTTCAATCAAGTTTTATTTTCAATTTAAATATTTTTAAATATATTAATGTATGTGCCGTAATCAAATTACAGTAGCCCGCGCCTGTCGCCGCGTGTGTCAAAACAATCGCTTATAGCAGCATATGCGCTCCACGCGGTGCGTGGGCCCAGTGGGTTCCGTTATTATTGTTTGCGCTTTTAAACTTACTGACCAGTCGACTACCTCCGATTCGGAGCCCCTACGTTGGCAGCCCCTGCTTAGGTATTTTTATTCATTACCTTTTTTATACGTGAAAAGATATCCCTTTTGAGATGCCAACAGCTGTAGTTGGTTGCGACCAACTTAGGTAGGAGAATTTGTGTTAAGCGGAGTCGTTACAGTGGCTGTCTGTAACTTCTCCTTGAGTTTAGGGCGACATCAATGAAGCACAATTGGTGGCATGGCCACGATTGGTACAGGTATTTTAAGATAAAGAACTTTTCACGTGCCCTACCAACTTAATTGGTAGTTTCTTTTTAAATAAGTTAGCAGGTTAAATAAACCCTCGGTGGGTTGTTGTCAATAACAACCACCGCTTCGTAAAAATAACTTTTTGTCACAAAAATAAGTAAATTTCTTAAAAATAAAATATTAACCATAATTCAAAACCTAGCCTCTAACTAAATTAGAAAAATGATTTTGTTTTTAATTCTAAATTGTGTTTTTAAACGGCTAAAAACATTAGCCTTAGCGTCTTCCAAAAGCGCTTTAAAACTTAGTCTTTTTGCCAAACTCATCTAATCAAATTGCTCAAATGCATTGTAATACATTTTCTGCTCACTTGCTCGCCACAACGCGGTCTGTTGCGTCTGTGTAATTAGGCCTAAAATAAACATTTAGTGTAATCCTTTGTGTAACCTCTTATCCCTGCAATAAATCTGTCTGCCAACGCAGCAACCATTCACAATTTACATAAACCAAGTACTTAACGTCTTTCAATAAAATAAGCCTAAAAATCACAACCAAACCAAACGTTACAGATCCCACACGACACATAAAACCACGGAATCCCAACCTTGAGCCAATCCCTCACTTTTCCCCTTAGCGAAATGTTGAAAGTGCTCTAGTATTTTTAATGTTTCATTAAAAACTAAACTTTGCGTAGAAAAACTACCTTTTAACTTATGCTGTTCTTTCCCAGTTCAGTAGCTTCGTTATTTTTCAAGCACCCCTTGGTTGAGGTCTTGAAGTAACTTTTTGAAGGACTTGAGCAAAGCTTGAGTCTGCTATCACTGTTAATTTTCGACCCCGTTACTTCGTGGTTTTAATCAATAAATTATCTGGTCAGCGTAGCTACTGCAAGTAACGAACCAATCGCGCTTACACTTTTTTTCTGCGTGTATTTTTGAAGAAGTCTGACACCTTCAGACTTCTCAAAATAAGCTTCTAAAATCGTTCTGGTAATTTTAATGTTTCACACCAGACCCTTACCCACAGCTAACTAGCCTACCCATACTTCTCTCCAATATTCGGTGAGATTTGTTCAAAATTTTAGCCCTACTTTTTTACATTAAACTTAAAATATATTTTAAGTTGTTAGTCTACTTGCATATTTAGGACTTTTTTGTTTTTAATTAGTTTTGAAAAAAATTTAGTTTACAAAAATTTTTGATGAAATAATAATTTATGTTATTACTCTTTAATTATTCATGAAATTAGTACCAAAATAGGGCGGAACTCAAAAGCTCTGGGGATTGCTCCAGAGAAAAAATAAATAAACTAAAGGCAAACCAAATGTAGCTGCAATTATTAATAAACTTGGCATTAACAGTTTTTTTGGTGCAAACGCAATTTGTTTTTTATGAAAATTTTTCCAAAATTACAAATTTCTCACGAACGGATATAAACTAATAAACTTAAAACTCCAGGTTCCAGAAAGGCTTATAGTTTTTCAGTTTCAAAATTTCAGCATTTAGATTTTTTTTTTCATTTTCTTTCTATTCGTTTATTGTACGAACTATTTTTAGTCATGTCCCCTCCGAGCTTCTTGCAGCGAATTTTTTCGCTTTTCGGAACTCCATAACCCTCAGAGTTTCACCTCATTTTTGTGCTAATATCATAAATAATTAAGGAGCAGTGTCATTAGATATTTTGTAAAAAAAACATTTTTGAGAACATTTTTTTACCCTTTAAAAATAAAAAAATAGTCCTAAAATGCGAATAAAATAATTTAAAGCATGTTTTATGTTCGAATGATGTTAAAGGTAACAAAATCACTGAATCGAAAGCTTAATTTATAAAAAAAACACTTAGCGCTTCAGAACCAGAAAATAAACCTAGCGGCGAAATGATGCATGCACATAACCTGGTAGAAATTTACAAAACACAAATATTATCTTTAATGATTATAATTAATTATTATTATTATTTCATGAATATTTAAAGAGTTCTACCAGGTTATGAGTGTATTTAAAAGCAGCTTTGTATTGATTAATATTTTAGTTTTTTATTGTTGTTATAATAAATCTCTATTTTTAAGGTTTTAATTCTTCAAATTAATCAAAACCTACCATATGAGTTTTGAAGAAAGAGTTTTAAACTCACGAAACCCAAGCAAATTTTACAAATTTGTCATTAGCAAAATTAAAATTCAAGAAAAAATACCTCCTTTATTAAAATAAGATGGTTTATATGCATGTGGCAACAAGGAAAAAGCTGAAATTTTTACCACCTATTTTAGTTCTGTTTTTACAATGGATGACGGAAAATTACCTTTCTTTAACACCTCAAAAATTGGTACGTTGGAACACATGATATTTGCAGCGAAAGATATTTTGTCTGCTATTAAAAAATTTTCTAATAAGTTATCAAAAACACCAGATGGCTTTCCAGCATATTTTTTCAAAAAAGTCTCTTGTGTTATAGCGAAACCATTGTCAAAAATTTTTCAAAAGTCTTTTGATACAGGGATACTTTCTGAAGACTGGAAAATTGCATTAGTTATTCCACTTCATAAAAAAGGACTCAAATCTTTTAAGGAAAATTATCGTCCAATCTCACTTCTTTTGCTTGACACCTTGACAAATATTTAATAAAAAAAGTTAATAGTTCATCTTTAACCATTCGCTCCATTGCTTTACGCAATGGAGCGAATGGTTAAAGATGAACTATTAACTTTTTTTATTAAATATTTGTCAAGGTGCCAATTTGGCTTCAAAATTAACAGTTCAACTATAACTCAACTACTTGAAAGCATAAACGATTGGACTTTAGCTTTAAAAAATAAACAAAATACTGATATTATATATTTGGATTTTGCTAAAGCTTTTGATGCATTTTCTCATTAAAAACTTTTGTATAAACTTGAAAAGCTTGGAGTAGCCGGAAGAATGCTCAAATGGATTGACTCATTTTTAACTGGAAGAAGCTTTAAAGTTATTGTTAATAATCAGGAATCGTCTTTATATAACGTTACCAGTTCGGTACCCCATGGTTCTGTCTTAGGTTCATTCCTCTTTTTGATATATATCAATGATTTAGTTGATTGCGTAAAGTTTTCTAAGATTAAGCTCTTTGCAGACGACGTTAAAGTTTATAATACTTTTTTCTCGTAAAGACGAAAAACTCCAATCCGATCGATTACAGGAAGATTTAAACAGAATAGTTGAATGGTCTAGAGTGTGGCAACTGCGGTTGGCAGAACAAAAATGCGAAGTGCTTCATATCAATTCAAGAAAAGAAAAAAATAGTAAAGACTATACCATAGGGGATCAAACTCTTAGCAATACAAATCTAGTAAAAGATTTAGAGATATATGTGTCTGAATCACTAAATTTTCTAATCATTGTGAAATAATTTCCGAAAAAGCGCTAAAAACGTCATCCCTCATATTTAGAACTTTTCATTCAAACAATATCAAAAACTTGCTCGTGCATACACAACTTACGTAAAGCCCATTTTGGAATACAGTAGTGTGATTTGGAATCCTTATCTGAGGCAGGACATTAATTTAATTGAACGTGTCCAGAGGAACTTTACCAGAAGGTTGTTTAAACGATGTAATTTTCGATATATCTCATATGAAAACAGGTTAAAACTTCTTAAATTACAAAAACTTGAGGATCGACGAAATATCACAGATTTTCTGGAATGCTATAAAATAATTCACGCTAAAACTAACATTATTCCTAATGATTTTTTCTATTTTAATCAAAATCCGACCAGAGGTCACTCTCTAAAACTAAAAGTTCTAAAATCTAGAATAAACGCACGTAAATACTTTTTTAGCAACAGAATTGTCTCTAAATGGAACGCTCTATCTGAAAAACAAGTTTCCGCTAATTCGTTAACCGAATTTTAAAATAGTGTTATAAACGGCTCATTAGTGCTTATCTGTTTAAGCCTTTGGGTCGTGTTCCAGTAAACTATGTTTCAATGATTGTTTTGCGGCTGCGATCGGTTCGCCGTGTTGTGATATAATGATGAATATTGCGTACATTTTATTGTTTCAAATGTTTTTTTTTGTTTTCTTTTGGTTAATGGAATAAACACTTTTGACTTTGACTTTATATAAACCATTTTTTATTATTCTTTAAGTGTACTTTTTAATGCCTTTTTGTTTACTAATATTTACGATAATTGGTGTGATTTTTTATTTGCATTAGCTGATATTATTATATTAAAAAAATATTTAAAAATTGATGTTTTAAACGCACCGTTGGAAAGCCAGAAAAATTACAATAAATTCCTAAACGATATTTATTTAGTTGTTTATGTGGTAATTATTTAGTTTTAATTTTTTGTTCAAAAATTTTAAATATCCAAAGATTATGCTTTTTTACCCGAAGTTTTTATCCGATTTGATGTTTAGACAAAAAATATGTAGTTTAAGATGGACATTATGTGGACCATAGGAAATTTGCATTTGGTTTGAGCAGCTGCTACTGCAAAAAAATTTTACCGTATGATAATTTTTTTAATTTTTTTAATAATTTGTTTGTACATTGAACTGATTACGAAACACTGTTGCATTTTTTGTGTAGTCTAATAAAATGTCAATTAAAAAAAATCATACTCACAGCAATCTCTGACAAGCGCGAAATCGCTACTTTTTCAGTTAAAAAGTTATATTTTTATGTGTACACAACAACTATAAAATTTAAAAAAAGGCGATTTCGCGCTTGTGAAAGATTACTGTAAATATGCACAGCAGAGTTTACACACACGCGTGCACGCACATGCACACACTATAAACAATTTTATAAATATTATTCTTTAACCCTTTGAGATGTTTTCGTCCAAAAACTACTGCAAATCCGCAGAAGAGATTCCGCGTCAGTGCTGCACTGTGTTAAATTCCGCGTCCACCTTCTGTTGGATGCGGTGTTTAACACACTGCAGCACTGGCGCGAAATCCTTTCTGCAGATTTGCAGTGGAATGAATCTCAAAGGGTTAAGTGTTATTATTACATTAATGCCTCTTTGTATAATAATATTTACGATGATCAGACCAATGTTTAATTATTTTTTCGCATTTAAAAGATTATTAAAGAATTGATGTTTTAAACACACAGTGGGAAAGCCAACAAAAAATTGCAATGAATTTCTAAACAAGAATGTGTGGGAATCACTTAGTTTTGTTTATTTCGCTTCAGAATTTTAAATATCCAAAAGTTATGCTCTTTTTACCCGAAGTTTCTCCAAGAGCTTATGTATGTGTTGAAAAAAAATAGATGTAGTTTGTAGTCTAAAATCGACATTATGTGGATAATTGGAAATTTGCATTAGGTTTGAGCAGCTGCTCACAGCATACTGAATCATACTCACACCAATTTTTGACAAGCGCGAAAACGCCACTTTTTCAATTAAAAGGTTATGTTTGTATGTGTAAACAACAACTATAAATTTAAAAAAGTGGCAATTTTGCGCTTGTTTGAGATTACTGTGAGTATGCACAGCAGAGTATACACACACGTGCGCGCGCACATGAATACACTAAACCATTTTTTCCTTTATTTTTTGAGTGTAATCTTTAATGCCTCTTTGTTTACTAATTTTTACGATAATTGGTGTGATTATTTTTTTGCATTGGCTGATATTATTATATTAAATAAAAAATATAAAAAATTGATGTTTTAGAGACACCATGGGAAAGCCAGAAAAATTACAATAAATTTCTAAACAAGAATGTGTGGGAATTACTTAGTTTTATTTTTTGCTCAAAAATTTTAAAATTCAAAAATTGTGCTCTTTTTATCCGAAGTTTCTTCTTGAGCTCATATTAAGCAAAAAAAGATGTAGTCTAAGATGGACATTATGTGGACCATAGGAAATTTGCATTTGGTTTAAGCAGCTGCTACTGCAAAAAATTTTGCCGTATGATAATAATTTGTTTATACATTGAACTGATTACGGAGACATGTTGCATTTTTTGTTTAGTCTAATAAAATTTAAATTAAAAAATCATACTGACAGCAATCTTTGACAAGCGCGAAATCGCCACTTTTGTGTAAACAAGAACTATAAGTTTGAAAAAAGTGACGATTTCGCGCTTGTCAAAGATTACTGTGAGTATGCACAGCAGAGTATACACACACGCGCGTGGATATGCACGCACTGGGACCGGGACAATTCACTACCGCCAATTCGCTTCCCGACAATTCTTACACACAATATAAATCATTTTTTCTATTATTATTTAAGTTTAGTTTTTAATGCCTCTTGCTGTACTAATATTTACGATGATTGGTGTGATTATTTTTTTACATTACCTGATAACGTTATAATTAAAAAGATATTAAAGAATTGATTTTAAACACACTGTAGGAAAGCAATGGGACAGAAAAATCACAATAAATTTCTATACAAGAATGTGTGGGAATTACTTAATTTTATTTTTTCGCTTAAAATTTTTTAAATATCCAAAGATTATGCTCTTTTTACCCCAAGTTTCTTCCCGAACTTATGTTTAGACAGAAAAAATGTGGTCTAAGATGGAAATTATGTGGACCATAGGAAATTTGCATTTGGTTTGGGTAGCTGCCAACTGAAAAAAATTTTTACCGTATGATAATAATTTGTTATACGTCAAACTACATACGCAGCACTATTGTATTTTTAGTCTAATAAAATGTCAATTGAAAAAAATCATACTCACAGCAATCTTTAAAAAGCACGAAAACTCCACTTTTTTAATTTAAGAGATTATATCTGTATGTATAAACAACAAGAACACATAAAAGGAGAGAATGCCCTACAGTGTGTTAAACAATTCTTCTATGCTAAGCAATCCACAAGTAGATTGTTCATCATGTAGAAATAAAAGTTTGTGAACGCGAAATTCCTGGATAAAATTTTTCTACATAGTACACTGTCGAATAATTCAAATTATTTAAAAGATTCAACGGTTTAGTATATAAAATACTTTATACGTTGGATGCAACAAAAACCTAGAATATTTGCCAACATTACGTGGAAAAAACTTCATCTCAGAATTTTACATTCGCAGTTTTTTTGCAGTTCGCAGTTTGCAAATAGTGTTGTGATAACTACTTAAGTAGTTAACTACTTAACTACCATGCTTTTGGCTAACTACTTAACTACCTACTTTCTTTTTTAAAAGTAGTTAACTACCTACTTAACTACCTACTTTCAAAAAATAAAGTAGTTAATACAAGTAGTTAACAAAGTAGTTAAAAAGTAGGCAGAAAGTAGTTAGCAAAGTAGGCAAAAAGTAGTTAGTGAAGTAAGCAGTCAAGTATTTAGTGTTTTTACACAAACAATCAATATCTGCGGGACGATATTACATAAAATTCACAGCTGTTTGAAACAAAATGTGACAAGGTGTACAGTAATCTGTAATAATTTGCACGTGCTGCGAGTCTTTAATAAAAATCGATATTTCGCCACTTAAAAGTGATTTTATACACAAAATGTTTTACAGTTTATGAACCTAATTAAAATCGTTGAAGTTTTTAGATATATTTGCGAACCTAAGCCAACAAAATTTGTTAACAAAATTTGTTAACTTAACAATAAATTATTTTTTCTTGTAAACAACTTCTTGAATTTGAACTATGTTATATTATATGTCCAGCCGTTATGTAAATATTGCTAAACATAAAGAACTGGCAAAAACCGATAAAATATGGAAATTGTTAATTATAAAGGAATGACTAAGTGTTTTTTACATTAAAAATTTAATATTTCATTTCTACTAAGGCAAGTATATTTTTAGGTAAAGGGTTAACTACTTAACTACCTACTTAACTACTTACTACTTAACTACCTAGTTCAAAAATTTGAAATAGTTAACTACCTACTTACTACCTACTTGTAATTTTATTTACCTACTTAACTACCTACTTATAATTTTTAAAGTAGTTAACTGCCTACTTAACTACCTACTTTGATTTTTGATTAACTATCACAACACTATTTGCAAACTCAAAAATTGTAAACCCCAAATTCATAAATGAATTTTTTTCCACATAATACTGTCGAATAACTTAAATTATTCAAAATGTTTCAAATTTTAAAATTTTCAAAATATCCAAATATTACGCTTTTTTACCCAAAGTGGAAACGATCATACATAAGAACTTAAGTTTTCAAACGTTTGAAAATTAATTATTATAGGTTAATGAACATCTGACTTTTGCTCCAACATACAATTTTAGTGAAACAATTGTAGTTAAAAGTTTGATAAACAAATACAAACAAATAGTCTAAGATGGACATTATGTGGACTATAGGAAATTCGCATTTGGTTTCGGCAGCTGCCCGCTGAAAAAAATTTCTACAATATGATTTTAATTTTTTTATATCTTGAACTATAAGCAAAAAATCTAGCTGACCGCGATATTTGCAGTAATGAATCGACTATTTAACAACAAAAACATTTAAAATTTTTCACTAAAGCGGATTATAAACCAAAATTAAAAACTGTATTTTAATAATTATAATATTAAAATACCTAATTTTCAACTTAAATGCAAATTTTTCAAGGGCTAAAAATGGTGAATTTTTTGTATTTTTTCTGAAAAGGTGGAATTAAAAAAATTCTGGGTCTTATTGGTTTTTTAAAAAAAACACGTCGTTACCGCACAATTTCAATTTTAATTGGTCCCTTCATGTCTGCATTTTAATTTTCTGCGTCAGCCGGATATAATTCAACCATAATAACGCATCAATTTTTCGTTAGTCTGATGAAATGTCAATTCAATAAAATCATACTCACAGCAATTTGTGACAAGCGCTGAAATTTTTACCTTTTCAAGTAACGTATAAACAAATTATTATCATATGGTGGGATTTTTTTTAAGCGGGCAGCTGCCCAACCCAAATGCAAATTTTTTATGGTGCACATACTGTCCATCTTAAAATCGTCCACAATCTTTCTTTCTAAATATACGCCCGAAGAAGAGCCCATGTTTATTTCTAACCAATCAGTGAAAACGGAGGCATATAATTTTTAAGATATAAGCGTTTGAAAAAATATATTAAAAATAATAATAACAAGAGCACAAATTACAAAATTTAATTCATAGTTACACATTCACTAATTATTATTTGGGGCGGAGCCGTGGGGCTAAATCTCTGTGTGGCGCTCCTGCAATACCAAAAATTCAATTATATTTTTTTGAAATACAAAATAAAAATAATAAGAAGAATAACATGAATCAAAAAATTTACGCTGGGACTGAATCTTCGTGCGGCGTGTAACAATCATTTTGATAACTGAAGTATCCTGAGCTGTAGTTTATTTTATTAGTTCTGATCCTTGGATAACATTCTATTTTTTGAATTCGCATTTGAAGCCTTGCTTTTCGATTTTAATCTTTTGACTGAAAGTCTGGCGGCGGCGTCCAAACGTCGAGTATTTTCAGTCACAGATTTGGACTTTGGGAGGTCGGACTTAACCGGCGGATTTACGCCGATATCGTTAGAGACTACGGAAAAAACAGTTACAGTGCTATGAATTTTCCTTTTTTTCGGCTTTTTCCACCATCTTAGAAGTTTTTCCAGTCCACAAGCCAAGATTGTAATGACGCAACCCACTAGAAGTAAATAAAAGCAGTCCCGTATTTTCTCCAACCCAAGAGGAACCCAATCGACCATGTAACTTTTACAACTGGGCGGAAACGGTATTGAATAGTACTGAAATGAAAAGTAAACGTCACATAAATATAGAAATGAAATAATTTAAAGTGAGTACAATTTAAACTTAAAATTTAATTTAGGTGATCACAATTTAAAACAAGTGAAAACCTATCTAATACAAAGATAATATAAGTAGTAAAGATATAATCAAATACATACGTGTGCTAAACACAAACAAAATACGAATTATGGAAATAATTTTATAAAACCTTCAAAACAAAACAGCTCAATACATGCAAACAAGCTTGTTTTTTTCTAAAAAAATGGTTTTCAGTATTTTTGTAAACATTATTCTTTACTATTAAAAACTAAAATACTGACATCATTTAAACTATACGCATATGATTGAATTATGTTCGACTGACCGCAAAAATCAGAATGAAGACATGAACGTAACAATTAAAAGTGGGGTTATGATGTTTTCTTAAAAAAATAAGAACGCAGATTTTTTTTAATTCCACCTTTTTACAAAATACACAAAAATTAACCAACTTTATCCTTTAAAAAATTTGCATTTGGGTTCTAAATTAAGTAATTAAAATTTGCATAAAGTTTATAATATTAATTCTGCGCATTCTTCAAAAAAACACGTCATTAAATTAAAATGGTTATTTTATTATCATGATACCAAAAATATATAATACTATATAATATATTAAGGAAAAATATGTCACTCAGTCTCAGAAGCGAAACAATTTGGTGCCATTTTTTGAGCACTGCCATTAATTATTGTGCGCATAAAATGGCAAAACAACTGCTCTTATTGAGGGATGTGTCGTGTAAATGGGCACTGCTCAAAATGTAGCAGTGTTTTTGCGCATATACTTGCATGCTAACTCGAACACACAGCATTTTGAAACACACTGCACTTTTTTTGCAATTTTATGCGCATATATGCGCATATACTGCACATTAAATGGCACAAACGCGGGAAACAAAAAAAATAAATCCACTAAAAAACCAGTATTTAGTTTGCATACTGTACACAAAATACAAACTTTTAGTATAGACATACAAAAATAAAATCCAATGCAATAAATAAATAAATTTTTTGTGTATTGTATTGGATTTTATTTTCGTATATCTATACTAAAAGATTGTATATTGTGTATAGTGTAAAAACTAAGTAGTGGTTTTTAAGTAGGTTTTTTTTTGTTTCGCGCGGTTGTGCCATTTTATGTGCAGGCTAACTCGAACGCACTGCATTTTGAAGCACACTGCACTTTTTTAGCAATTTTATGCGCATATATACGCATATATTGCACATAAAATGGCACAACCGCGGGAAACAAAAAAACCCACCAAAAAAATAGTATTTAGTTTGCACACTGTACACAAACTACAAACTTTTAGTATAGACATACAACAATAAAATCCCATGCAATACATAAATAGATTTTTTGTGTATTGTATGGATTTTATTTTCATATATCTATAATAAAAGTTTGTATATTGTGTATAGTGTAAAAACTATATAGTAGTTTTTAAGCAGGTTTATTTTTTTTGTTTCCCGCGGTTGTGCCATTTTATGTGCAGTATATGCGCATATATGTGCATAAAATTGCTAAAAAAGTGCAGTGTGCTTTAAAATGCAGTGCGTTCGAGTTAGCATGCAAGTATATGCGCAAAAACACTGCTACATTTTGAGCAGTGCCCATTTACACGACACATCCCTCAATAAGAGCAGTTGTTTTGCCATTTTATGCGCACAACAATTAATGGCAGTGCTCAAAAATGGCACCAAATTGTTTCGCTTCTGAGATTGAGTGACATATTTTTCGTTAATATAATATATAGTATTATATAATTTTGATGATACTTTCATAAATTCATAAAATTATTGAGATAAAACCCATGAACTACCTTTACCATTTTAAACCTTAGTTTCCCTAAGCAGCCTAAGCAAAACCTTAAAATCAAGCTATTAAAATATGCGTTTTGATTTTTATTATTAAACCGCTTTTGTTAGAAATTTTGAATGGTTTTATTGTTAAATAGTCGATTCAATACTGAAATTATGGCGGTTCAGCTTGATTTTTATTTGCCTATAAGAAAGAAAGAAAGAAAGAAAGAAAGAAAGAAAATTTATTAGTAAACCAAATGTACACACAACATATTAATATTTTATAAGTTGTTAAAAGTCAAATAAAGCGACCTACCTTAAAAAGGTAGAGGGACATATGCACACACTATAAGAGATTTCCCTTACTAATCTGATTCAAAGGCTTTTAAAGAAAGCGTTTAGTTTGAGTCAGATGAAAGCGTTTTTTAAAGCTGTGAAGCGTATTGGCAGTGACTTGTGATGCTTTAAGATTATTCCAAGATTTTGTTACTCTGTTAGTAAAGAAGTGTTTTCTGGAATTACCACGACAGTAATCAACTGAAATTTTAAAAGGGTGGCCCCTGGTTTGATTTTTATTAAACAAAAAAAAATCATTTGCTTTCAAACAACAAAAATTATGGATAATTTTAAAACACTGAATTAAATCAGATTTTTCCCGCCTTTCTTTTAAGGTTTCTAAATCAAGGTATTTAAGTCTGTTTTCATAATTACTTTTGGGTAGATTGCAACATTTAAATATTCTTCTAGTAAAACTACGTTGAAATTTTTCAATTACTTCAATGACTTTAACAAGATGACTTCAATGACTTTAACGTGTCAACTAGTTTTGTGTGGTCAGGCCGTTTTTTTTCTCCAGCCCTCTTTGGTTTTGAAAACCTTCACTTATCGTATAACACTTCGAAAAAGTGAGTATAACTAACTGCTTTAATATATTTATATAATTTTTTCTTCATCTGTTTCAAAATTGTGCTAAAATATCAGCTTTACAATCCGATAAAAATGCTGAAATTTTCAAATTCGTGGGCGCAACCATCATAAACGCACGGAAAATAACCCAAATAAATTCCAAAATCTGGTTTTCAAAGTGCAAATGAACTTTTTCCAGAGTTGTGCGAGTCGCTAATCCTTGCCTAATTCAAGTTTTTAATAGCCAGCAGCCCTTTTTGGTGCCATACAAACTTTTTATAACTTCTTCGAACTGGATTCTCCATCGTTTTTTATCGGTTCTACTGATTCTGTGACTCTTCTTCACGTAATTAACAGCTTTTTCGTGTAGTAAGGCGAGTTTTCAAAGCCCCTACTGAACTCATTCACGTGCCCCCCCAGCCCTTTTGCGTGTTGTAGGGTGTGCTCTTGAAGCCCCTACTGGACTCATCCGCAACCTCCCCTGTTTTTTATTGCTGCTCCACTTATCGACAGGAAAGTCGAATTTTCGCATTTATTTATTACGTGATGTCAACTTCTGAT
>JASAMX010019151.1:0-11578 GCA_030248175.1 Microlaimidae sp. YZB2_3 | reverse complement strand
TTTGTTCTTCGTTCAGTTACGTATTGCTGATATTAATTTAGCACTAATTGGTTAAAGGGCGATTGATAACGTTATGTATAACTCTGTAAAGAATATTAACACTGAACAATTTCCGTTTAAATGATACGGTTTTGACTATCGTGATTTTATATATTGCATTTGCAGTGAATGGCCATTTTTGGGCATTGTATTTAAAGATTTAAGCGTCAAGCTATAATTTTTAGAAAAAATGTGGACTTGTGTAAAAAAATGTTTAAAAAGCATATTCGCCAAAATTTAGACGAACATTAGTGTATCCTAAACTTAAAAGTTATTCACTACTAAAACTGGCTTAAATTAACAATAATTTGGTTAAGTAGATATGCTTTCTTGAACTTGTGTGGTTCGCCTAATTTTTGTTTAAACTTATAGTAATTTTCTTAGGAGCTTTGGGACCGAAACTCAGCACATTTTTTACGATATTTTACAGTGTATTCGACAAGTGTAAACATCTGGATAACACTAGCACAATTATAAAATATGTTAAAAACGTTAAAAATACTTATAAAAAAGCAAAAAAAAACACACGTTAAACGTGTTTTGGTAAAAAGTAAATCAGCCCCAGATTAGTAAATTAGTGGAAAAACTTTGGAGTGGCACCAAAATTTCTACTTTTTGTTAATTGCCACAAAAAATAGAAATACATAGTGACTAAGTCAGACGAATAAAAACAAGTTAAAATACATACTTTGCCGTCATTTTTATCTTGAACATTGTTGATCCAACGTCCTACTACATCTGGTCGTATTCTAACCATGTCGCCGAGACCTTAATTTTATCAAAAACCTAATTTTTACTTGAAATACAAATTCATAATAAATTCAAAGAACCAAGTGCTAATACTAGTGTTGATCCACGGAGCTCCGGACCGGAGCTTTACTTTAAGGAGCTCCGGAGCTACGCCCTATTTTGTACTAATTTTATGAACAATAAAAAAGTAATTCGAAAATTATTTTATTAAAATATTTTGTATTACCAAATTTTTTTTCTCAGCGTATTTTAAAAATAAATAAAAATAGTCTTAAAAATACAAATAGAGTAACTTCAAATGTATTTCACGTTTAAATTAGCTTAAAATCGCTCATTAAAGAGGCGGAGCATCTGCCGGAGCTCCCTCTAACAGTAGATTATTAAAGATCTAAATCGTGTACATACTTAGTATTTAGAATACTTTTTAGTATATCCGGAATAGACGGTTGATAATGGAAGTCGCTGTGCAAGACCTACAACCTAGGAGCAGTAAAAAGACCGATAGGTAAGGAGACGGATAGCAGGTAAAAGTGTGCTTGTTTTTAAGTTTAATTTTAATTTAATTTAATAATAATTCGCGTGTAAAAACTTTTTTTATTGTGTAGATGCGCGTTACCCTTTTAACTGAGGCCTGTGTATTCGCTGATGAGCCCCGCTTTCACCTCAGGTTATTGGGGATGAAAAAATTGCGTCCGAATTTAGGGGCGAAACGTATTTTTTCATCACATGTTTAAATTTATAGTTATAATGCGCGTTTAAAGTACTGTCTTTTATTTCATATATTATTATTATTTGCGTGGTTAATAATTTTATTTTATATTATTGTTATGGTAAAAAGGTGTTGAGTTATTTTTACGTTCTTCCCATTTTTTTTTCCTTTTTTTATTAAAAAAATTAAATGGATAACATCAAATTAGTGATTTTATTTTCCTATGTTTTCAAATGTTTTCGGAACGGAAACTTATCAAAACAATTCATTTGACTTAGAATCGTCTATAAAAGCTTATGAAAATCAGGTAAACCCTTTTTCTGGCGAATTCAAAAAGGATAATGTGTGTCGTGGTAAAAGAAGGGCGTAAAAAAACAAAAGAAAAAACACTAAAGAATCAGTTAAAATATGGGCGCGTGGCCAAGGGGGGTATAAATTTTACTTCATTCAGTCAAAAATCAAAAGATTTTTATGTCAGTATACTAAAAGTGTATTGTGTGTTTTATTCGGTATTATGCCGTCACTACTGTTATTATGCTAAAATAAGCATACTAAAATATTTTCATTGTAAAAGTTCTCCAGGATGGAGAGGTCATTATTCGAAAAGTTTTTTTATTTTTCTGAAAAAAAAAACATAAAAGAAGATGATAAACTACAAAAAATAACGCAATAATGTATATAGTTCATTTCACACACATACCAAAAGGAAAAGTCGATAAGGCAAAATCCAGCTTCTCTATTAAGCCTTGGAGCGCAAAAAATTCCGCTTCGATCCGAAGGCATTGCAAAATCGTCAAGTTTTCATTCGGCAATACAACTTTTTTCGGGGTTCTAAGATACTAAAATAACTTTTTAGAAAAAAAAAGCACAAGAAAATTCTCAGTGTATCCAAAAAAATTTTTCGGCGGCTATTTTGGGCAAAAAAGCGACTCGACAACCATAAACGAAACAATAAGCGCACGAAAAAAATGGCCGAGCGAGAGCGAAAATCCAGAAAATTGCGAACGCAATTTAACTATCAGTTTATAACTATCAGTTTATAACTATCAGTTTAATAAATTTAACAGTAGTTGCAAATGTACTTTCCAGATTTTAATAAACTTCTTGAATTCAAAAAATTATAGCATTATACAAACTTTACAAAATGGGTTTGTCAGAATACCGTCAAAACCAGAAAACTTTCCAGTATAATTTTTAAATTTTACGTAAGCGAGATTGAGGTCTGGAAATTGTGTTTGCAACTGTTGACTCACCCTAATTCTTTGGTTGGAGAACCACGTAGAAACAAACAAGATTACTTCTCAATTACGTACAATCAGCTACGCGCTCGCTCATTTTTTTATCTGCTGTTTTTATGTCAGTAATTATGCTTGTACAAAAATTACAGAAATTCAATGCAATAACGACAAAACTGGGACTTCTAACAATAGCGACAATTTTTGTAAGGTTTTTGTTAGTGCGCGTTCACTTATTAGAAATTAAATGAAAAAAAACCCTGGAAATTGCAAAGATCAAAAAATGAAACATGTTTCAATAGGGTTTTATGTTTGAACCAGTAATGGTTTAAAGTGAATGGTTAAACATGGTTTCAAAATTTTTGAAATACTATTTTGATAAACTTTGTTGATTCAATAAAGTTGAAATTTGTGTTATAGTGTCGGCAAGAAAACAGAAACTGAAAAATAAACTTTTTATTACTTGATTAAACAATACTAACATGGTGCTTACTTATTAAAAGTGCATTTATAGTAATGCTTTCGTAAGTTCCGGTATATTGCGAAATAAATCTTATCTTATCGATTCTTAATTCAAAAAACTCTTCTTTTTGTTTTGTAAAAAATTCCGAAAATCTTCTCTATACTACAGCAGTAAGAAGCCTTTGCAACAATTCAACTAAGACATCCAATAAATTTTGTTACTCTTTGTACAAATTTTTCTGCTTTTGTGACAGTTTTTTGTTGTTGTGTAAACATTGTACTTTGTGTTACAGCATGTGACTTGTACAATAAATTTTCTTATCTTATCTTATCTTAACTTCAAGGTATTTTGTCTCACTAATAGTACGGATGAATTTTACAGGAATACATCCCAGCATAACATAGACTCTTAGATATCTAAGAAAATGGTTTAAAAGTTGTTTTTCTATATGCCATTATCACTGCAGTCGTACAATGAAAAAAAAATTGTCAAAAAAAACCAAAGCTTTTTTTAAATAATAAAAAACGCCTTTTAATATGCTATATTAACGCAAGCCATTGCGAGTATCTTAAAATTTGAGAAAAATTCGTTCGCTGAGTTGTTTTAATGACGTGTTTAATGTACGCGGTTTTGAGTTTTGTAATGACGTGCTTAATGTACACGGTTTTGAGTTTTTTAATGACGTGCTTAATGTACGCGGTTTTGAGTTTTTTTAATGACGTGCTTAATGTACGCGGTTTTGAGTTTTTTTAATGACGTGCTTAATGTATACGGTTTTGAGTTTTTTAATGACGTGCTTAATGTACGTGGTTTTGAGTTTTTTTAATGAGGTGCTTAATGTACGCTGTTTTGGGTTTTTTTTAATGACGTGCTTAATGTACGCGGTTTTCGCAATTTTTTAAAGAAAACTTTGTTAGCAATTTTTTTAAGATAAATAATTTTAAGCTTGACACTCTCGATGCACAAGATAAATATAAATATAAACAAATTATTATATCAATAGTGTAACGTTAAAATTTTTTGGGGGTAACCTTCCAAATTTTTTAAGGATTCTAAAAACTTCACTTTATTCTGGAAAATTTTTTACGTATGCAAAAAATGTTTATGGTTGAATTATATCTGGCTGACGCTGAAAATTAGAATGCAGACATGAAGGGACCAATTAAAATTTTGCGGTAATCACGTTTAAAAAAAACAAATAAGAACGCAGAAGTTTTTTTATTCCACCTTTTCACAAAATATACATAAATTAACCAACTTTAGCCCTTAAATAGTTTGCATTTAGGTTCCAAATTAAGTAATTTGATAAATAATTATTAAATTTCACAAAATATACATAAATTAACCAAATTTAGCCCTTAAATAGTTTGCATTTAGGCTCCAAATTAAGTAATTTGATAAATAATTATTAAAATACAGTTTTTAATCTTTGTTATTAACCCGTTTTAGTAAAAAAATTTAAATGTTTTTGTTGTTAAATAGTCGATTCAATACTGCAAATATCGCGATCAGCTAGATTTTATTTGCCTATAGTAGAGGGCAGACGCCATACAGTGTAAGGCGTTAAAATATATATGTATAGTCTATACAAAAATGATGCGACAAAACTCGAAATTTGAAAGGTCATATTTCCATAACACGGAACATATATCCTAGCATAGCTCAGACTTTTGGCTATCTTTTGAAAAGGATAGAAAAAATTGTTTTTCTATGATGTCATCACTATGGCCGATGCGGTGAAAAAACTGGTCCCAAAAAAAAACTTTTTTATTAGCACGAGATAAGAAAGGCCGCTCGGCATGCTGTTAAAACATACTTTTTCGAGTTTTTTCTGAAAATTTTAGCGAAATCTGCTCGCTCAAATTTTTTTATGGTGCGTTGTAAACTCGTGGTTTTCGCGATTTTCCGCCAAATTAATACACTGCAAAAAATAGCTTTAGTTTTGTCCTGCTCGACGTGTGTACGATTTTGATTTTTGATTTTGATATTGTTATATATCAAATTTCCGCCGGTTTTTATCCCTTACTTTTGACCTTAAAATTTTTTTGGGGGTTGACCCCCCGGGGGCTAGGGGCATACATGGGCAAGTTGGTCCGGAGTGGGGGGGGTTAAACCCCAAATTAGGGGGGGGGGGGGTTAAAATCCGAGAAACGCAAAATACCCATATCGTTTTTTTTCTGGAGTGCATTTTACCCATATCGTTTTTCGATTTTGAAGGAAAAATAGGTTAAAAACACTAATTTTAGGTCAAAAA
Organism: Microlaimidae sp. YZB2_3; assembly: GCA_030248175.1. Lineage (NCBI taxonomy): Eukaryota > Metazoa > Nematoda > Chromadorea > Desmodorida > Microlaimidae > Microlaimidae sp. YZB2_3. The sequence goes on along the minus strand of JASAMX010019151.1, from coordinate 6,128 downwards.
GCCCTTTTTATTGCATTTTTGAGCTTTTTATTGTTTAAAACATTCATTTTGACCTCAAAACTTAAGTTTGGAGGCAGTTAGAAGTCATTTTAAAGACATTTGTTTTCTTCATTTTTCAAAAATTGGGGGGGGGGGTGTAATCTTTTCTTCTCCCCCCACTTCTGAGTGGGGGGGGGGGGGGTAAACCCCACTTCTCAAAATTTGGGGGGGGGGTTAACCCCCCCCCCCCCCAACCCCCCCCCCCCCCCCCCCCCCCCCGCCCCCCCCGTGCCCATGTATGGCTAGGGGGGCCAAACACAAATGCTAAAGAAATTTTTGAGCATTTTTTTTTCAAAACCATCAAAAATTTATCGCATATGACGAATTCTGATATATCGTTTGTGTTAGCTGTTAAAAATGACGAATTTAAAATTTATAAGCATTCCAAGCCCGTATGCTGTCAGCAGCAAACCTTTAAATTAAAAATTTTTTTCCAAAAAATAAGCCTTAAAACCTCATTTTTTTGAATTTTCAGGTTATTTTGTTAAAAAAACATAGGTTTAAAGTTAAAATTCTACTAAAAAATTGCCCAATATCGCAGCTAAAAAATGCTCTTTTTTTATGTGTTTTCTTACTTGCAAACATGTTTCCCCGTTTGTTAACATAAAAACATATTTTTAAATACACTATGTCTTAACTTTTACCAAAATCCAAATGTATTTTTTTCGAAAAATTCCTTTTTTTGTGCGAAAACGTTTGAATCCTTGATCTGGGGTCGCATTCTGATGCGCGGTTAAAAGTTACACCGGGGAACTTTTTTTTACGTGCTTAAGGATGAAAATGAAAAATCAATTTTACCTAGGTAAAAGTCGGGTTAAATTTTTTCTACAGTTTTAAGAATAAGAATTTATCCAACTCCAGAGGTGGTTAAATATTTTCTCCCGTAGGATTTATTTAATAAAAAATAAAATACGCTCATTGATTAAATTTTTTATTTAGCCGCGAGGTGGTTTTGCGACGCGAGGAAAAAAATTTTAAAAAAATTCATTGCAATCATTTTCTGTCCCATATGCGGCAGGTTTATTTATTTACAATATATATTTATTTTTTTATTTTCATTGAAATGGATTTATCGTGGTAAATATAAGGGTTTCTTCAGAATGCGACCCCTGGTCTAAATTGCGTCATTTTAATTGCGGAAGAGCCAATAAAAATCATCAATTATGACGTAAGGACAAGAATTTGCATAGCGTACGGAAATATTATCGAATTTTAACAAAAATTTATTTTGCGTTTTCATGGGGTTAACTGAACCACTTTTTAATATTTTAAATCAAAATAAATTTAAAAAAATTAGAACTAATCTTCTAAAGTTTATTATTCTTACAAAACTTTTAAATATAGAGATTTGATGCTGCCAGCATACGGGCTTGGAATGCTTCCAAATTTTAAATTCGCCGTTTTTGACAGCTAATTATAAGCTTAGATTAGGTTTTTTACACAAACAATATATCAAAATTTGTCATATGTGATAAATTTTACATTTTTGATGGTTTTCAAAAAAAATTTTGAAAAAATTTTTTTCGGCATTTGTGTTTGGTCAAAAGTAGGGTAACTGACTTAATTTCGGCCATCTTGTTTTATTTTTTTTTTGGATAAGTTTTTTTTGGTTTTTCCAATCGACTCAAAATTTGGTCTAAAAATCAAATGATAGCTATTTTTGTTATTCGAGTAAAAAATTTTAAAATTTCTGCTACACTTAAAGAACAGTGGAGGTTTAAAGTTTTTTTATAGTGGCCGAAATTAAGGCGAGAGCCATTAACTTCGGCCACCTGGAAAAAACTGGCTATAACTATTGCAAAAGCGAACAATAAAATTTTTGTAAGGTTGCAAATTTATCCTTAGGTGTTCTTGGTACATATAACTTAATTTTTTCCCGTTTGCAAACTTTAATAGTTATTAGCAAGACTTAATATACTTATGTCAAAGCCTTAAAAAATACAAGTTTTAGTAACCTATATTTTTTGTTGAATTTTTTTTGACAAAAACGTCAAAAAAAGTCAAACGAGCAAAAGAATTCTTTATAATTTTAAGGCGACTGAAATTAACAGAATTTTAAAATGCGCGGCTAGTTAAACGTATTGCAAAGGGTACGGGGTCTTTAGAGCCACAAGCAGGGAACTTGGAGCCATCGAAAATTTTTGGGAAATTGGAGCCACGAGCAATGGGAACTTGGATCCCTCAAGAAAAAAAGTACGGGGTCTTTAGAGCCGTAAGTAGGGAACTTGGAGCCGCCGGAAAAAATTTTTATCTTTTTTAGGGTTTGCTTAGGTTTAGGTATAGATTCTAGCGATGTTTATTTTTGGCTCCAGGTTCCCCCGGCTGCATCGACCCTAAACCAGAAAAAATTGGTTTGGGGTTAGATTTAGGCTTCGCTTAGGCTTACGTACACGTTTTAGCGATTTTTATTTTTGGCTCCAAGTTCCCTATTTTTCGCTCCAAGTTCGAGCTCCAAGTTCCCAAGGCTCCATCGACCCCAAATCATTGCAAAGTGATTTTGAAAAAAATATCAAAACATGAAAATTAACAATTTTGACCCTTAAATAGAAGATATTTTAAGATTATATAGTGCTTCATTCTAAATTTGATGCAGAGCAAAGCAAAAATTAAGAAAATCACAAAGAAATCACTTTTTGTATAAAAATGTTGATAATTTAGAATAACACAAATAAAAAACTTTTGCAAAAACACTTTATTCAACATTCATCCAGTTACTTTTGTGCTAGTTCTTTTGTGTTTTAAAAATAAGCTAATTTTCTAACACCCTAGTAAATTGGTGGCCGAAATTAAAGCCTGGCCGAAATTATGTCAGATACCCTAAGGAATGAAAACCGGCGGACATTTGATATATAACAATAGAATCAAAATCGTACACACATTGAGCAGGAAACAAAACAAAAGTTATCTTTTTACAGTGTAATAATTTGGCGAAAAATCGCGAAAACCGCGCGTTTTCAACGTATCATAAAAAAATTTAAGCGAGCTGATTTCGCTAAAATTTGTAGAAAAAACTCGAAAAAGTATGTTTTAACAGCACACCGAGCAGCGTTTCTTGTTTCCTACTAATAAAAAAGTTTTCTTTTTTTTGGGACCAGGTTTTTTTTAACCGCATCGGTCATAGTGATGACGTCATAGAAAACAATTTTTTCTAACCTTTTCAAAAAATATCCAAAAGTCTGAGCTATGCTCTGATATATGTCCCGTACATATTCTACCTCGCGTTATGGAGATATGACCTTATAAAATTTAAGTTTTCCGCGTCACTTTTGTATAGACTATAATTCGTCTGAAAACTTCATATTTAAACGAATAAAAAGCCTTCGAAAATTGAATAATCAAAACTTTGCTGCGTTCCAAACCTTTTTGGTGGTCACATCGCAACTAAAAATAAATCCAACCTGGCTGCAACTGTTGATGGTTGGATTAAAAAATGTCCCTCATTAAGTAACCACTCAAATCACGAGAATCTGACGTCATTTTATCAAACAAATACTCCCTATTAAATCGAATCTAATTGGCTGATAAATTGACGTCAGATTCCCGTGATGTTAATGGTTACTTAATGGGTGGTATTTTGTTAATCCAACAACGAACTGTTGCAGTCACGTTGGGTTTACCTTTAGTTTCTCTATATTTTTTTTACAAAAATATACTTTATTATTGGTGTTTTTAATTTTCGATGTATTTTTTGAACAAAAGCTTGTTTTTATCTCAGTTGATATCCCAGAATCATAACTGAAAAACTCCGTTTTCTAAAAATAATAACTTATATTTAGGGTAACTGACTTAATTTCGGCCCCCTTTTTTTATTTTTTTTGGATAAGTTTTTTTCTGGTTTTACCAATCGACCCAAAATTTGGTCTAAAAATCAAACAATAGCTATATTGTTATTCCAGTGCAAAATTTTAAAATTTATGTTACACTTAAAGAACAGTGGAGTATTAAAGTTTGCTTATAGTGGCCGAAATTAAGGCGCGAGCGATTAACTTCGCCCACCTAGAAAAAACTGGCTATAACTATTGCCAAAACGAATAATAAAAATTTTTAAAGGTTGAAAATTTATCCTTAGATATTGTTCTTAGTACATATAACTTAATTTTTTCCCGTTGGCAAACTTTAATAGTTATTAGCAAGAGTTAATATAATAATGTCAAAACCTTAAAAAACAAGTTTTAATAACTTATATTTTTTGTTGAATTTTTGGCTTAAAAAACGTCAAAAATGGTCAAACGAGCAAAAAAAATTCTTTATAAATACGGTAGTACGATGATATTTGAAAACAGAAAAAACGACAGGTTTTTTTACCTAAATTGTATGGTGGCCGAAATTAACGAAATCTTAAAATGCGCAGTTAGAAACGCTTTGCAAAGTGACTTTTAAGAAAATATCAAAACCTGAAATTTAACAATTTTGAGCTTTAAATAGAAGATATTTTAAAGTTATATAATGCTTCGTTCTAAATTTGATGCAGTTAAAACACAAAGCAAAAATTAAGAAAATCACAAAAAATTCACTTTTTCTATGAAAATGTTGATAATGCAGAATAACACAAATATACAACTTTTGCAAAAACACTTTATTAAACTTTCATCCAGTTATTTTTGTGTTTTAAAAATAAGCCAATTTTCTAACACCCTAAATTGGTGACCGAAATTAAGACCTGGCCGAAATTAAGTCAGATACCTTACATGATTTTCTAAACAATGCTTTGCGTTTTATGCAAATAACTTTTGTAATAAAATCTAAACAAATTTTATTAATTATTTCTGTGGATAGCCAAGTGTCTGAGCTATGTTCGGATATCCCGTATACAAATCCTTCGATCCGTTAAGGAGATATAACAGCTTAAAAATCGTTTTTTGCGGCCCTGAACGGAATTTAGATATGTCGTGAAGAGACATTAGTTATAGAAAATTCTTGGATTTAATGGTAATAGTTTTAATTTTTAAAATAAAGTATACTTAAATTATTGTATTAAAGTATACCTCAAGCACGAACTCAAAAATAGTTCCGTTTCTATCAATGAATAGTTCTTCCCCTTTATCGGCTCCGCCCTCTTCGTAAAAATCGTGTACAAGTGACGCGATATGACTGGTTGGTTCCAACACGAGCGTCTGGTAGGCCGTTTCGTATCTGGACCCGCCCACATTTAACTAAAGAATAAAGATTTTGGGAAAAATCCAGTGATGCTCGGTATATTTTAAACAATTGTTATCTAAACTTAAGTTAAAATAAAAATAAATATAACAAAAATCATATTAATATCAAGAATACATGAAAATTAATTAATAAGAAAAAAAGAATGAGAATGAAGAACAAATTATACGGGCTATGTGTGGATCCAACCTAAATGCATACGTATGCGTAGTTTTATATGCATACGTATGCATATGTTATGCATACGTATGCATAAATTTATTTGCATACGTATGCATATTTGTTTAGTTATATGCATACGTATGCATTTTTCCGCAAAGTATATGCATACGTATGCATTTTTTTGAAACTTTTATGTATACGTATACATATTTTTTGTAATTATATGCATACGTATGCATTTTTCGCAAAGTAATGCATACGTATGCATTTTTTTTGTAATTATATGCATACGTATGCATTTTCCGCAAAGTACATGCATACGTATGCATTTTTTTTGTAACTTTTATGCATACGTATGCATAAAATTTGCAAAAAAATGCATACGTATGCATATATTTTGCGGAAAAATGCATACATATGTATATAACTTTTAAAAAAATATGCATACGTACTGATCAACCGGGGCAGAGTTTTTGCTGATGCCGGGGCCGGGGCCGGGGTAGAAAAATTTGGATTTGCCGGGGCCGGGGTAGAAAATTTTGCCCCTGCCGGGGCCGGGGCCGGGGCCGGAGCCGGGGCCGGGGCCGGGGCAGGCGAAAAATTTAGCAGAATTTATAATTTTGGTCATTTTTTTCAAATAAAAATCAAAATTTTTATTGTTAATTATTTGGTTTATGTAATGAATAGTCACATTTCAGAATTTAAACACTGTGAGTAAAAAAAAACTTAGTTTAAACATATAAAAAGGGTTAAAAAACACCTTTTTATTT
>JASAMX010019149.1:0-33304 GCA_030248175.1 Microlaimidae sp. YZB2_3 | reverse complement strand
TTATATGTAACCTTTACAACTACGTATTGCTCAATCTAAAAAAGTATGTGTAGGGTGTATAAAGTTTTTAGCTCATTCCAACCGCCGATAAGAAACAGACGCACTTAGAACCATGTTTTAAAAAGTTCAAAACAAAAGTTTTGTGTGTTTTTAATTAGAATGGGATACGTGATCGTTTTTAATCCGATTATATGATATGCTGGATATGCTGATTAATACACCAGATATACACACCTTAAATATATTAGATTGCCCACCCTAATACCACTTAAATTTAGGACCGCCTTCCTACCAAATTGATTGAATCCAGATTTTTTTGTCTAGATAATTTCTTAAAAAGTTTTTTAAGTATAATTTTAAACAAAAAAGTGCAATTTTTGTTTAATATTTATATATATTACATTTAAAACAACAAATCTTAGTTTTCAAAAATAAATTTAATTGATTTTTTTATTATTTTTTTAATTTTGTCTGTAATTACCCCCAGTTGCAAGTCTGGTCATACCAAAAATATATAACATAATATTATGTTATATATTTTTGGTCATACTCCGCTAAGTCTATACTTTCATTATATAAGCCCGGTGCTTTACACTTTTTTTAAGTGTTTAAAATTCAAAAGACCGTTTCTGTATAATCTAAAGAATGTATAGACATCTTGCACTGGACTACTTCAATAAACAAAAAGTATAGGACATGTTACAAAGAACCGCCCGCGAAAATTTTTAATTTCTGTATTCAGTTCATTTTAGTATGTTCCATACTTTATGTTTGTTAAACAATTCCAGTGCAAGGTGTCTTCTCATTAAAAAACTTAAAATCCGCCTCGGAATTACAGAAAACCGGTCTTTTTAATTTTGTGTATTTGGAAACTTTGAAAGAAATATCAACCGATATAACTCGCGAATAATTCAATCAATGTTTGACACCGACTTAAGAACCTTAGAACTTATAGAACCCTAGAATCCCAGGAACTTAAGAAGGAGTTTAGGTTTTCCCGAATTGGACTCGAAGATTTCGGCAAATACGATTAGGTAAATGCCGGTGGCGAATACCAATAGATAAACGCTGGTTGCAAATAGCGGTTCAGCAAATAAAAATGCTTGAATGCGAGATACAAATGGGGCGCTCACTCCAGACTGCTGAGGACTGATTGTATTTGACTGTAGACTTTTTTGCTGTGTAGCATCCAGAGCTTGTCGAACTCGGAGCAGGATTCCAGGAGACATCCCGCTGCCACGCCCACTTGTCGCATTTTCTGCCTTAGTCGTCGTATCTCCGCCTCTTTCGTATCCACTGAGCGTTCTAGGTCCGCCAGGCGCCCGGCAGCCAGGGCCAACTCCCTTCTGGACAGTCCACAGGCTTCGCATTTGACCCCGGCGGCTGCCGGGAAGTTGGGGGACCGGGCCGGGTCACCCGGGGCATTGTCCTCTGGACTTTTGGCTGGAGGCGGAGTCCCCGAGCTTAAGCACCGCCCCTCCCCGTGGCAGCCCAAGTCGTTGGCGTCCACGGGTGCCGCTGGTGGGGCTGAAATTCCGCCCACCGACGACGGGCTCTGCTGATTAGAAAGGCGGGAGGAGGAGGGGGGCGTGCCCAAGCCGGTAGGAACCGGACCCGTACTCGCCGTAGTGAGAATGCCGAGCGTGGCGTTTGGAGGGATCCGCCCCGCAGCCCCGGCCGCCCCGGCCAGCAGCGAGGTCAAGGCAGCGGATTCCGACGAGGCCGCCAACACGCCTCCAACACTGGCAGGGAGCGGGAAAATGGACGACTGGGCCGCCGGCCCGGCCGGACCCGATCCCTGGAGCTGAGCGGCGGCCTCCCGAAAGTGCATGTAGGAGAAGTGGAGGGAGTAGGCGGTCTGATTCGGGTACTCCTGCATGCACAGTAGACAGAAAAAGCGTTGAGCCGGCACCGTACTTTCCTCCGAGCTCTGTGAAGAAGACGGAGGGCTAGCCGCTTCCGTTTTAAGCTCCGGCGCGGCCTGCGGAGCCTGAGGGGCCTGCTGGGCGGCCGTCGAAGGCGGGGGCGGTGGTCGTTGCTCCTTCTTGGCCGCCGGTTTCCGATTGGTAGACGTTTTCTTGGGCTCTGGCTTGGGCGGCGGAGCAGCCGTGCAGTTGGCCTCGTGGTCCACGTAGGCGGACTGCTTGATGAAGGCCTGGGCGCAGTTCTTGCAGGTGAACCCGCGCTCCGCGTGGATTTTCATGTGGCGGTTGAGGTCGAACTTGAAGATGAACGTCTTGTTGCAAAGACTGCACACGTGCGGTCGCCCACCGGCGTGAATCATTAGGTGCTGTGTCAAATGGCCCTAAATAAACAGTATAAGTTAGTGATGTTATAGTCCTCACTACAGCAAACTGAGCGAAAGCATTACGTGTGTTTACGTAACTGTGAATTATTCTATAGTTAATGGAATGCTGTGTGAAATCTAAAATAAGTCACAGTCGTATATATTTAATACGAATTGTGGCTTATTCTGCCGTAGTAACGACGTAAATAAATAAAAAGTTCATGTAAATAACATATGTAAGCAATTAAAATAATGTAGATAGATTGGTGATGTTCCTCAGAGCTCAGCCTTATTGTTGCACAAATTTTATGTATAATTAAGAAGTAATACCAATTTTTTTTGTCAGGATATTTTTGAAACTTTTTTTTCAAACGTATTAAAAACGTTAAAATTTTACTCACTTAGACTTTAGAGCAGCTCCGAAATTTCAAGGTAAGCTTTGTTTTGAAATTTAAATGTTCGGAACTACCGAGTATGATAATTAAGACAGGAACATCGCTAGTAAATAGTTTAAGACATTTTAATGTCTTTGGGAACAAACTAACGTCGAGCTTAAAACAAGAACGAATTAAAAGCTCGAATTTTAAGCCGAAAACAAGAAACCTGGACCTCAAAAATAATTTAAGACACCGCATATTGCAGGCATAACCGTAAACATTACCTAAGCCTAAGCCCAACCCATGGTTAAAGATCGCCGTTTATCGATGATTTAACAAAACCGTAAGTGTTTTTTAGAGTTGGATCAAATTTCTAAATTTCCCAAATCAAAATCAGACTGGAGGGGGGGCGGGGGAGGGTGAGGCGGCGGCAAAGGAGGTAGGCAGGGGGAGGTGGGGTCAGGCAGGCAATAAATAGGAAGAGGCAGGGTTGGAGAAACGTACATGTAATAGGCAGGTAAATTTAGAATGAAAGTAGGTAGGAGACAGGTGGAGGCATGTAAAGGGCAGCAAAATTAGCGATGGAGTTAGATAAAAACTTGGCTTCTCAAATAAGGCAATTCATCCTTAACGAGTTAATTATTAAATAACAAGTGGAGCTATTACCTTTTGGAAGAAGGCCTTTCCGCAATGTGGACAGACGTGGCTGCGTTGGCCAGTGTGCCACATCCAGTGCTTCTTGAGCAGTTGGCGGGTGCCGAACTCTTTGCCGCACTGGGCGCAGGAGTGGGTCTGCTCCCCGCTGTGCGTCCGGCGGTGGGTGGCCAGTTCCCGTTTGACACTGAATATCCGACCGCAGTCCTCGCACTCGTACTGGGGCTTGTCTCGGTGGGTGTGGGTGTAGTGGATGTTGAGAAGGGAGCGGGAGTGGAACAGTTTGGGACAGAAACGGCAAGGGAAGACCTTGCCGCCCTTGCTGCCCTTGTGGATGCTGTCGTGAGGCTTACCGCCCGCCCGTTGGACAGGTTCCTCGTCAGCGTTTCGTTCGTCCATGGGTTGTCCGAGGGTGGTCGACTCCACAGACGTCTCTATGGGTAGACTGTCTCCGTAAGGGAAGGAGCCGTCCGAGCTGCTAGGAGAATGCTCAGTCGTACCACCGGTGAAACCATCCGAGCCGCCGCTGGCGAACTGATCTGAGCCGCCGCTGGTGAACTGATCCGAGCTGCTGGTGATATCCTCCGCGTGGGCCGCCAAATGCGTCTCCAGCTCAGGGAGGCTGGCGAAAGAGGAGGCGCATTGGTTGCAGAGGTAGCAGCAGCTCCCATCCGACTCCACCGAGCCGTGATTGGCCAGAGCGGGCTGCATACTATGGACTACTACTGTTGTACTGGACACGAAAACTTTTCACGGACAACTGACTGTACTGGACACCAAATTCTTTTCCACGCATACAAATTGCGACTTTCTTGCTCCAATCCGCTATCTGAAAAAATTAAATATTATTAAATCGCTAATACGCAGAAGCAAGAAAGACGACTATAATACCCTAAAATATAGAATCGTAAATTAACTAAAATAGGGTGAAAAAAGGAAGAAAAAAAACGCGCCAAATATTTATAACATTTTTATGTACCTGCAGAAAATGCTACTAAATAAATACACCGGTTTACTCTGAGGTCCTTCAATCAATTAAAAATGGGTGTTAAAATTAAATACTCATGAGTTTTGTGTTTACAACAATCAAAAATTGCTTTCGTCATTAATTGAGTTTTTCTAAAGGCTTGTTTGTACTGTCTGTCTATATCTCGACCCGTTAGTCAACTCTTGCAGCGAAATTAATTTTTTAGTATATTAAAAAGGAAATTAAGAAAATTAAGTAAATTAATTAGGAAAGTATATTAGGAAAATTACTAGTTTTTTTGTAGCCATTTTTTACTAATAAGGTTTTTGCATCTATTTGTTTAAGTTTTTCATTAAAAATTATTTTCGTACGAAAGCTTTCCTAGATCACTACATAGCTGGCCGAGACACATCTTTAAAAAGTCTACAATATGCATGAAAAAAATAGTCAATTTTAGTCAATTTTTTTCATGTAGCATTCATTTAATTTTGTTTTTATATTTGTGCTTTTACTACGAAAAATTCAAACAATTAGAATGCAAAACGTTTTTTGTAGAAATTAAAATCGTTTTAAAATGAGTACAAAAACCATAAAAATAATTGTAAAAATACAACTAGAACTGATGCGATTTCCGGAGCTCCTTCCGCTTAAAAGCTGCATCAATTCAACGCCCAACCAAGGTAATACCAAACCACCTAACCAACTTTTTAAGTTTTGTTGGGAGGTGGTCGGGCGTTATAGGAATTTGATTTGTGACAGTGCTCCTTTAACTGCATGTTGGGGGTAGGAAAATCAATAAAACAATTGTTTAAATAAGTTAGGGTAATAGTCAAAAAATCACACTAAAAAACTAAACGTTGTAACGCAAACTTAATTTTTAATAAAAAAAGGCCGCGCAACCTGTTTAAGAAATTTTCTCCGGCTAAGTTAGCCGCTTGTTAGTTTCGTATATATTTCTGCGGGGCGAAAAGTGAACAACGATATTGGGATTACAAGCCCATGGAGGTTTTGAAACCTAGAAGCGCGTGTGACAGGCGTACGAAAAGATGACTCCCATATATACAAGTGTACGTTTGTGTGCGCGCGCGTGTGGCGTATAAAACGGAAGGGAATAAATCAGAAAATTAGGCCGAAAGTTGGACGGGAATTCGCGTGAAGCGACGGGCACCCAACTCCCTTCCTCTGTATCGATTCGGGATCATGAAAAACGCCTGATTAGCCGCGGACCCCCACCCGGCTCGGATTGCTCAACCGCCCATAGTCTCAATTACAAATCTTGACTTAAACTTTTGATTGCAACCGGCCGTGGGAAGTTAAATAAAGCCGGCGGAATAACTATGAACTTGCGCGATTTAACATTTGAAGAGCCTCACTCAGAATTATACAAGTCATGCTTCCCTGAGCTTCTCCAACTTATGGAGCTCCGGAGATTTTTTCCGTTTGTGTACAATTTCGATGAACAATTAAAAATAATGCACATTATATTTAAAAAACTTTTTGTAAACGATTTAACAATGGCGAGAATTATTCAGAAATATATTAGTGATGCTCTTCGGAGCTTCTTCCGTTTGCGGAGTTCCGGAGCTTATTTCCTTTTTTATATATAATTTTAACGAGAAATTAAAAATAATGCCGCATTTTTATATATTAGAATTTTTTGTAAACTATTAACATTGCCGAACATAACAAATATTACCCGCAACTTTTAAGTACCTTCTTTTTTTAGAACTGCGCAGTTTTGCCCTGTTTTTTTACACAATTTCATTGAATAATTAAAAATAACGCCATATTTTCTGTAGAAATTATTTAAAGAATTTTTGTGAGCAAAAGTTTATAGTTTTAATTAGAGTAACTGACTTAATTTCGGCCACCTTTTTTTATTTTTTTAAATAGGTTTTTTTTTGGTTTTTCCAATCGACTCAAATTTTGGTCTAAAAATCGAAGAATAGCTATTTTTGTTATTCCAGTGCAAAATTTTAAAATTTATGTTACACTTAAAGATCAGTGGAGGTTTAAAGTTGTTTTTTATAGTGGCCGAAATTAAGGCGCGAATCATTAAATTCGGCCACCTAGAAAAAACTGGCCATAACTATTGCTTAAACGAACAATAAAAATTTCTAAACGTTGCAAATTTACCCTTAGGTATTGTTCTTGGTACATATAATTTAATTTTTTCCCGTTTGCAAACTTTAATAGTTATTTATTTATTTTATTATTTAGCAAGACTTTATATAATTATGTTAAAACCTTAAAAAACAAGTTTAAATAACTTGTATTTATTGTTCAATTTTTATCTTTGGCTTAAAAAACCAAAAAAAGTCAAACGAGCAACAAAAATTCTTTATAAATACGGTAGTACGATGATATTTAAAAACAGCGAAAAACGGTAGATTCTTTCACCTAAATTTTAATGTGGCCGAAATTAACGGAATCTTAAAATGCGCAGTTAGTTAAACGCATTGCAAAATGATTTTGAAAAAAATATTAAAACATGAAAATTAACAATTTTGAGCCTTAAATAGAAGATATTTAAAGCTTATATAATGCTTCGTTCTAAATTTGATGCAGTTTAAAAACAAAGTAAAAATTAAGAAAATCACAAAAAAATCACTTTTTGTATAAAAATGTTGATAATGCAGAATAACACAAATAAAAAACTTTTGCAAAAACACTTTATTCAACATTCATTCAGTTACTTTTGTGCTAGTTCTTTTGTGTTTTAAAAATAAGCTAATTTTCTAACACCCTAAATTGGTGGCCGAAATTAAGGTCTGGCCGAAATAAAGTCAGTTACCCTAAATTAAATTTTTTAATATAATTAAAAAGTATTTCAAAATTAAAAAAAAATTTGATTATTGATTTATTTGGTAAATTTCGGTCCGAAATTTGCTCTGTTTTAAATTTCAGGAATTTCAAAGCAAGATATTTTGTGGTATTTTGTCATTAGTTCATGATTGAACGTGGGTGTGAGTTAGGCGCGCGGTAAGAATTATACATAAAATATATAGTTTATAGCAGGTTTTTTACAAAAATAAATATCTAAAAAATAGGAAAACGTTTAGCTTTGGTTCTTTCATAAGCAAATCAAGCTAATATGCGTGACCATAAACAATTTTTTATGCGTGCGTTAAATATGACAAATTAAGATCTCAGTATCGTGAAACTATTTATAATAATGTTGGCAAAATCGAATGATCTTTGAAATCAAAATTATTCATTAAGTTTTCATAAATTTTAGAAGTATTTAAAAAAGTTTAATACTGAAAGACGGCATACAGAGGGTATTCTTTAAAAGCTCATGGAGTAAAATTACATAATAGTTTTGGTCAGCTTTTGGCTGTTAACTTTCACTTCATACCCCAAAAAGTGGGATCTGGTGGATCATTGAGCGATTGCCTTTAAATCTGACTCCCTGATCAGGAACGAAAAGCTAAATCTCACCTATAAAGATTTGATAGTGAACCATGAAATATTCTCATACTTTTCCAAGGCTCCCACCAGCTGAAAAGTTTTTTAACATCCTTGTTTGTTAATGTTGCATTGGGCTCATATACACCCTTATCTAGGAGTCAGCTTTTAAGTCAAAGACAATCGGTTTTGGTTTTGGAATTATGATACCGGTGGTAGGGACCCGCACCTAATTTCGGTGGAAAAATCTGCCCCAATGACAAGTTTTTGATCCTACATGTACTTGTATTCGAGACAAATTTACATGTCTCATACTGAACCTGTTTCTGTCTGCTAAAATGGTTAATTTTATTAGAGTAGCCAGCAATTTTGCCTCATTTTCTTTCAGAATAGTAATCTTTCAATACCGCAAGCTCTGGAACTTCGGCCATTTAAAATAAAGGGAGCTCAAGAGCTCTGGAGCTCGTTCCTTAATGAACAATTTTAAACTTATTTAAGCTTAAAATAGATTTTGAGTTTTTTTCTGCATTTTTACGACTATATTTATTGATTTTATTAAGTTTTAAAAAAAATTAGTTTAAAAAATTTATTAAAACTTACAAGCTCCGCTGGACATCACTACTTTAAAACAAATTAAGCCAGTTTCAGAGTGTAACTACTTCTAAGAGAGTTTAAATTATGTCCACCCTTCTTCTTTAGTTGCCTTTGAACATTTTTTGTTTTGTTACGTGTCCCTACTAATGATTTTTCCCGTAGCTTTGAGCTCCGAATAGCTCAAGAGCGGGAATGTGCTTTTCAGAACTCCGGAGCAGCCCTCAAAGCTCCGCCCTATTTTTGCATTACTTTCATGAATAATTAAAAACTAATGCAATAGAATATTTTGTCTAATATAATATAGCAAACCCTCGAAAAGCTATTACAAAGACAAAGACATAAGAAAAAATATTTAAAGTTTTAACCCGGTAGTTGTTTTTGGTTGGTTTTTGTGGGTGGGGTTTTTTCCGCTGTTCTAAAAGATGAGCGGACTACGGAAAGATAAAAAATTAAAAAATATTAGGGTATATTAGCGTCTTTATTTTTTTTTTTGTTTTTTTTTTTTTTTTTTTTTTTTTTATTTAGATGATATTTATTTATTGGTTTCGGGGGGAATTAAGCAGCCTATGGAAGATTGAAGGCATGTAGCAGTAAGCAAAACTGCCTCGGAGGCAAATATGAAAAAGAAGAGCGGCTGCTGATAGGCAGTAAAAATGTCTTGGAGGCAGCTAGGAGGCAGGGTGGAAGCACTAAAAACTGCTTCGGAGGCAGGTGGTATGGTTTTCTATGTTAAAGCATATGTCAAAAATGTATTTGAGGAATGTAGGAGGAAGGTACGAGTCAAATGTTTTAAAAAATTTAAAATAACAAAAATTAAGGCAGAGTTTTTCGCCTATATGGTTATTTTTTTCTCTTTTCGTTTATAGCCTTATATTATGTAAGTTTGGTTGTTGTATTATTTTATCAGACAGACACATTAGAATTACAGTATACCCAAATCAAAACCAAATAAAAACTTTAAAAGTTATAAAAGTCACAATGATTTAATAAAAACAAATCGAATTTAAACATTTACGTCGTACCAAATAGAAATAATAATATAAAAAAGGTGTAAAATAACAATGTAAAGCGACTGCGTTAGAAGCTTCATAAATGTGGTTAAATTCTGTAAGTTAAGCTACATAATGGCCAGTTTCGTTGACAAAATAAAAAACAACTCACAGACATCGACTTGAAAAGTATATAGCGATTCAAAAAAAAAAAATCCACGTAGAAATAAATCGAAACATCGATAACACAGGAATTAATACAAGCATTAGAAAATTAATGACCGTAATGTCGATCCTCAACTGAAATAGTAGCGAGTGCGATCCGCACCTCGCGGCCGTTCTTAAAAAGTTAAACTTAAAACAGTTCAGAACAGTTTGATAATTTTTAAACTTCTTCTTAGCCCAGTATGGCTATAGTCGGTATTGATAAAAGCTTGAATAAACAAATAAACTGAGGATCGGGTGGAAGAAACTGAAAGGGGCCGGTGCTTCGGCAGCTACCGAAACAGCGAGGATAAATTCGTCGGCAGAGTTCGAATGGGGAGGGAACAGCTCACGCCTGCGCACATAAGCGGGAATGAAAAAGTAGCGGTTGGTGAGCATTCGGCGGAGTTTAGCCCCAACTTCTCCTAACTCCCGCCCCTCCGCGCCGCGGAGTCAGAGTTCAAGCGGAGGAAGCCGCCGGAAAGAAGCGGGAGCCCAAAAACGGGCCGCCAGAGACTCACGAATAAGTTGATGTTACAACGGCACCCGTGCATTATTTACACATACTAACGGAACGAAGGCCATTTGAAACGGAAGGAGCTTCGGCGCTCCGGAATGTGTTTGATTGAGTAATCTAAAATTTGAAAATACTTGGTTCCACGTTAACGTTTAAAGTAGTGATCTTCTCCGGGGCTCCGGAGCAACCACCAGAGCTCCGGAGCTCCGCCCTATTTTTATACTAACTTCATGAATAATTAAAAAGTGATGTCATAGATTATTTTGCCAAAATTGTTTTGTAAATTAAATGTTTTTAAAACATATTTAAAACGATAAAAACAGTCTGAAAAATACAGTTAAAGTAACTTAAAATGTATTTCAAACTTAAATAAGCTTTTAAATCGCTCATTCAAGAGGCGGTGCTCTGGAGCTCCCTCCGCTTTAAATGGCCGGTGCTCCGGAGCATGATATTGCAGGGTAGGAACATCACTAGTTTAAAGCCTTAAAATATCTTGCGGGTTATTTTAACGATATTTCTACAACTTTTGTTAATTTTTTTGATAAATTTTGTAAATTAAAAAAATCTGATGTAAAAATTTTATAGGATTATTCAAGAATTTGTGACAGACAAAACAGAAGGAACGTTCTGGAAAACCGGGCTCCGGAGGAACATCACAGCTTAAAACGCGCGCCCAATCAGGAATGCCAGAATCGAAGCGGTAAATCTTTTTCGAATCAACCGGCAAGTTTACTGTGGAAACCATTTGGGGTCGTTGGAGCTAAGAACATTTAGATCTGGAACTTAGAGCTGAAAGTACAAAACTTAAACTGGAAATGGAGAATTTAGAGCCAAGAGTGTGAAATGGTTAAAATCCATTCCTAAAGATAAGCCAAAGCCTAAAACTAATTCCAAACTTTTTTTACTTTCGGCTCCAAGTTCCCATTTTCACGGCTCCAAATTCTAAATTTCATAAATAATTAAATAGTTATACCATGTATATTGTCAAAACTATTTTGTAAACTAATTTTTTTTAAATTTATTTAAATATTCCATATAAAAAAAGCTCGAAACTACTGATTTAAAAGACGGAGCTCATATGTTCCGGAACATCCTTCGCTTTAAAAAAGACGGAATCTTCGGAGCATCATATTGAAGAGTAAAAACATTACTATAAACAAAGCGTGCTTGTGTGCGGGCTTTCTCCAACGCCCCCAATGACTTAAGTCAAAGGTATTTTTGGATACAAAGGAAATTATCTCCAATCAAGAATCTCAAAAAGTATCTTGGCAATTTTTTTTTCATTGTTTTAGATATGAAGCAAAACACTTGAAGAAACATTTAAAAGGTTTTCTGTTAAAGAACACGAAGGCAGTGTTAATATGGCTTGGCTGCTTTATAAGTTATTTTATGTTATATTACAAATATTACAAGTATTACAAAATATTGCTATATTACAAATATACAGGTTATTTATAAGATTTAAGGTCGTTGGGGCCGAGGACATTTATGACTAAAACATTGAGCCGAAAATGCGTAACTGAACGTGTAAACTTGCTAAAACCGATTTCTAAGCCTGGCAAAAGCCTAAATCAATCCTCAAACAATTTTTATTATACTTTCGACTTCAAGTTCCTATTTTTGCTGTTCCAAGTTCCTAAATTTTCCGACCGCTCCAAGGACCTCTTACCACTTATAAATTTTATGGCTTTTGTGACGTTTATGTAAGGGGTTTTATTTAAAAACAAATATTTTTACAATAAAACTACAGTGTAAAACTATTACCCTCGGAAAGCAGTACCATATGCCCTATGTCGGAAAGCAGTGCCTCATACCCTATGAAAGGAGCACAGTATTTTATTCCGAAAACAATGCCCTATGCTCTAAAGTGTCCAAAAATCTTGTTATTTAAATGACATCAGTTACTGGAGGTCAACCTTTATTAGCTTGCATTTAAAGAAATATGCAAAAAATTCTTGAAATATTAGTTTATGTCATTTAAGTAAAAACTACACCGAAATTTTTGCAGAAAAATTAGAAAACTTAAAACATTCTTAAAAATTTAAAAAAAAGCTAAGATAAACCCCCTGAATCACAAGCTTGGGAGGGAAAGCGTTAAAAACCTTGGATTTTGTTAACACCCAACTAGGGGTTAAGTTTTTATTAGCTTGTATTGAAACAAATAAGTTCAAAAATTATAAAATAATCAATTTTTGTATTGAAACCAAGATTTTTGAGAAGAAAAAAATCAAAAATTTAAACATTAAAAAGTTTTTAACAAAATGTCTAACCTCCTAACATAGAAGATAAAACGTAGTGTTAACACTCTTTTAATGGAATTGACTACCCAATATGTGAGTTATGTTATGATTTCGAAGCTCCAGAGAAACTGGCGGAGTTTAACTTTATTTTGTCAACTAATGTTATGAATATTTAAAAGATAATACCACAAATTATTGTCAGAAAATTTTTGAAAATTATATTTTTTTTCGAACTTATTGAAAATAAACATTTGTCTTTAAAATGCAGTAGAATAATTTTAAAAAGATTTTAAGTTTAAACTGGCTTTATATAGCTCATTTAAGAAGCGAAGCTCCGAAAAAAGCTTCGATTTAATTCGCCAGAACTCCGGAGCAAGATAATGAAGGGTAGAACATCACTAATGCGAGTACCCAAATTAGAAACGAAATTTACCAGTGTTAAAAAACTTAAAAAGCAACATTTCTGAAAAAATTGGCTTATTTATAAAAGGAATTAAACTTGTATTCTTCAAATTCGACTTTGGCATGCTTAGCATTATCAAACATGCATAAAAGTAGAGAATGTCCGACTTTGTTAAAAAGAGTTGTTCAAATTATAGACATAAATTATTCAACAATGTAGAGTTTTTATCATGTAAAAAAATCTATTACGACCTGTGGAATAATCTGCAGTTTGTGGAAAAATTTATTTGATAATTTTTCTACGTAATACTCTAGATTATTTAACATGATAACCGCGAATTTTAAAACAAAAAAAAAAAACTGCAAACGTAAAACTCTTTGATGATGTTTTTTCACGTAATGTTGTCAAATATTCAACGTTTTTTGATGCATTCAACGTATAAGGTATTTTACATGTTAAAACATCTAATATTTCGAATAGTTTGAATTATTCGAAAGTAATTATGTAGAAAAATTTGCTGTATGCATTTTGCGTTTACACCTTTTAACTTTGCTAAATTTGAACTGCAAAAAAACTGTGAACGTAAAATACTCAGATGAGGGATAATGTTGGATGTCAAAGATTTCAGGTTTTTTGTTGCATCGGATATAAATAATTTTATATGTTAAAACACGGATTATTTTAACAAATTTGAATTATTCGACAATGTAGTATGTTGAAAAACTTCATCTAGGAGTTTTGCGTTCGCAAATTTTTAAATTTACATCATAAAACATCAACACTGTAAAATAATGTACCTAAAATTTGAACAACTGTTTAACAATTAACGGTGCGGAAAATTTGTACTAAAGGCAAATCAAACGTGGCTGGTTTATTTGCTTTGAGAGTAAGAAAAAAAAGGACCATGAAGTAACCTGTCAAATCAAAGCAATTTATTACCAGCTAGCTATGGTAGCCAATAAGAATTTATAAATGTTAAAGGTTTAATTAAGATAAGTTATATATAAAATTACTTTGATTTGATTAATTACTTTATGGTCCCCTATTTTTTTTTCATTTTATTAACAATTAAAGCGGTCACGCCTGGTTTGTCTTCAGATATATAAAGTTACTTTATTTGCATTTTTAAGACTATTTTTATCGTTTTAAATAGGTTTTAAAAAAATATAGTTTACAAAAAAATATGGGTTAAATAATCTATAATATTATTCTTTAAATACTTACAAAATTAGTACAAAAACAGGGCGGAGCTCCAGGAGCTCCGGAGCTCCGGGGGTTGCTTCGGGGCTTTAAAAAGCGGAGCTCCGCTCCGAAGTTCCGGGGCGTGGAGTTCTGTGGAAAATCACTAAGCAAAAAATTTTGTGGAGTGGCGACACAACTTGAAACTTAGGTATCGAGTCTTTGGATTTCCTGACAAAGGCCTTGTTTTATTAGGTTAAAACGTAGAATAAAGCTATTTTACTACTTATTTCCGTCTAAAAACGCCATGCAACAAGCTACGGGTGTGCATTGCCCGGAAATTTAATTTTAGCCGCGCCTTAGCTTTAGTACTAAAGGTTCAAAAATCGTTTAGCCTTAGCTTTAGTACTAAGCCCAAAAAAGGCTTAGTACTAAAGTACTTTAGCCTTAGCTTTTGCCAAACTGACAAATATGGAAATGTTCCTAAATTTTAAAAATTATCTCTTTTTTAAGGTAATTCTTGGCATTGCATTGTTAGGTTTTAGGGTAAAAACACAACAATAAAGATTTTTTTACCGTTTATTGCATTAAGTCTTAGCTTTATATTTTAAAAATATTATTGTTAGGCTTAATTTTACAATTTTAAAGTTGCTCTTGTAACTGTATTTCAGTTTTAACTTTAAATGTTAACAGATATATCAAAATGGCTGAAATGAATATCTAAAGCAACAAAACATTTAACCAAAATTTTTTTATTAAAAAGAACGCTTACTGCATAATAAACTTTACAAAATACCCATATGAAATTGTAAAAATAAGATTATTTTAATATTAAGCACTTAGAAATTCGAAAAATACTTCAAAAAAGCAAAAAATCAGTATTTTCTAACGCTTAAACAAAAATAAAAACACAAAAAAAATAAAACACCATATTCATAGCACCTTAAAACCCAAATTCGTTTTAATCACTTTAATCAGCATTATTGTTTAAAATATTCACTCATGATTCTTTTAAAGTAAAAATATAGTATATTCAAGTTTATATAAGCATAGTTTTTAGGCAGCTAAGAGTGAGGGACGAAGTTGAGGTGGTTGGTTACCGGTGGTAAATTGTATCTTAAATTCTGGAAAGGATGTATGGAAAATTTTGAAATCTAAATGATTTTACAGGACATATGTATATACTAGAAAATAACTCAGAATCCGCTGAAATTGCTTAATAATTTTGTTTGACCTTGTTATGTTTGTTTTGTTACATCTGTTTTTTTAAAATATAAATCTAATTAAATTTAAAATATAAGAATCTGAATTAATAATTACAGGCAGTTAGCCGTTTGGTCGATGTTTGGTTTAACGAGAAACCAAACCAAACCAAACTAAACCTCATCACTACGTTTAATACAGTGAAAAAAATTTTGTTTTTTAGACCATGTTTTCTGACGTCATAGATAAATAATTTTTTAAACCATTTTTACGGATAGCCAATTGTCTGAGATATGCTCGGATATGATAAGATATGTTATGATAAGCTTAAAATCGTTTATTTAAGGGGCGGAGATCCAGAGCTCCGGAGCTTCCTTCCCTTTAGATGGCCGGACCTCTTAAGCAGGTTATTTTAGGATAGAAACATCACTATGTTGTACAGATTTTAGTTCACAATTCACATAATATATGAGAGGAAAGGCGAACAAGGCACACAGCGAAATCATAGTAGTTGTTTGAGTTGGTTTTTAACCCAAATATAAGTTTCCAATTGAGAATTAACAGTTGATTATAAAATAAACTACATAGAATACAAATAAAAAAACCACAATTTGTAATGCCTTTATTTGTTTGGAGAACAAAAAAATTATTTGGTTAGAATTACGCCGTATTGCATACTGGAGCTTTTAGCTACCTACCATTTCTTTGTAAAAATTTTTATCAAAAAACCGCTCTTTGAACGGATTGAGTTTATTCAGGATATACCGGTCCTTTAAACTCGTTTTATTTTCTTCGCTTTTTCACGCTTCGCTACTCGAAAGCTTTCGGGTTAATGTTAAAGCGAAGGTACATTCGCCCCGCATGTGCTGTGTTCGCGTTAGCTTCTAAGATTTTCAGCTCTTGCAGTCCTAATTTTAAAATCCCGATTTTGCGAGTATAGCATTCAAGCGCCCGCACCCTCCTGCACATTTCCAATGTCTCATCAAACAGTTGTGTGACTCCTCAAGAATAGCGAAGAGGAAAATTGCAAGCAAACAAAACCGTCAAGAAAACAAATTCAACGCCGATTAATTTTAAAATGATTTAAGTAGATTTATTCCAGATCGATTGCAACATTTAATTAAAAAATAAACGATTTTCTGACCAATCTTGGTAAACGACCGCATTAAAAAAATTTTTTCTCAAAAAAAAACTTTCAACACATTTTTGAGCACGATACAAAGGATAGTAATTATACATTGATGTGCGGTTTTTTTTAAAATTAACGTTCTGGGTGCCGGATATACTTACATGTTAACCCGTTAAAAACGGCTTTTGAACCTGCCTCCGGAAGACTGAAGGCAGGTAGGAAGCAGGTAAGACTGCCTCGGAGGCAGGTAGGAGGCATGGTGGAGGCAGGTAGGAGACAGAGTGGAGGCAGCTAAAACTGCCTTGGAGGCAGGCAGGAGGCGGGTGGTCCTGCTTCTATGTTGAAGCATATACAGGATGGGAGGCAGGTAGGAGGAAGCTAAAACTGTCTTAGAGGCAGGTAGGAGGCAGGGTGGAGGCAGGTAGGAGGCAGGTAGGAGGCAGGCAGGAGGCGGGTGGTCCTGCTTCTATGTTGAAGCATATACAGGATGGGAGGCAGGTAGGAGGAAGCTAAAACTGTCTTAGAGGCAGGTAGGAGGCAGGGTGGAGGCAGGTAGGAGGCAGGTAGGAGGCAGGCAGGAGGCGGGTGGTCCTGCTTCTATGTTGAAGCATATACAGGATGGGAGGCAGGTAGGAGGAAGCTAAAACTGTCTTAGAGGCAGGTAGGAGGCAGGGTGGAGGCAGGTAGGAGGCAGGTAAAAACCGTTATTCCCAATTCAGGCACCCCGTCCTTACCGGGTTAAATAAAAAGATGAGCGGTTTACCTACGATGTGTTTATACCAAATAACCGATCCCTGACCGTGGAGTTCCCTATCAACTTTTCGGAGCTTCTGCACACTTTTACCTTCGAAGTTCTTTCAGTTTTTTGTGCTAATTTCATAAAATAATGCTACAACCACAGTGTTTTGTCAATGTTGGTTTTGTAAACTAAAATTTTAATTTATTTAAAAGAATAAAATAGGTCTGTTAAAATACCAATAGAATAACTTAAAACATATTTTAAGATTATTTTTTTTGGACGGATGATCTCCGTAACTCTATACGCTTTAAAAGATCGAAACTCCGCAGAATAATAATTTGAGAGTAGAAAGTTATAACATCACTAATTAAAACTAACGACCTCACCGTGAAAGCCGGTTTCGCAGAAAATATCTTCCTAGGAATGCCTACTATACTAGAATTATACTATACTATACTAGAATTTTTTTGGGGTTTTATACTATACTATACTATACTATACTAGAATTAAAACCGGACATGTTATACTATACTATACTATACTAAAATTAAATCCGAGCGATTTATACTATACTATACTATACTAGAATTAAAGGTTTCTTACTAGTATACTAAAATAATTCTAGTATACAGTTTATACTAAAATTAATTCGAGTAAACTAAAATTATTTGTAAAAATTAAAGCTATATGTGGTATAAAACCCAACATATGTTATTATTTTACAAAGTTTAACTTTTTTAACAGGTATATTTTTTACCAACCCATCCCTTTTGTGTGTCTTGTAAATGTAGATTATAACCTAAACCATATTTTTTTACCAACTTTAATGTGGTGATTTTAAAACATGCCACTTTGGTTTGCATGAGTGTCGAAAGTCTGTAAGCATCTGATCCCCAAGAATTTACGTTAGTTTTTGTGTTTTTAATATTTCCAAAATGATTTTGATGTTGTAATGCAAATAATTGAGATGTAAAAACTTCACTTCCTAAGGTAAAAATTGGGTTTGATTGTTTTTTTTATTTTTGTATTTTTGAGCAGCAAAATTCAGAAAATCATTTGTGAATCAGAAGTCAGAACAATCAAAATATTTTTGGAAAGCCGAGAACATGGGTAGTTTTTAAAAGATTGTTTTCACCAGTTAAACAAATATAATTACAAACCCGATATTTTCAGAAGACTGTACCTTTAATGAAGTATTTTTATCTAAAGTACCACCGTCAACCAAGATTTCGAAAAACAAAATTTTTTACGTTTTTTTACAATATACCATATAAATGTATTTTACCTTTTATTTAAAAACCATTGTTATTTTCAAATTTAACACCAAAAAGTGTTTTATATTTGTCTCACATTTCATATAGGGTTATATGCAAAAATTTCAATTTTATATTTTAGAATTTTGTAATAGTTATTTTATATTACCTATCAGAAGTACTTAGTTTTCAGTCAAATCTATAATATATATATATATCTAAAAGTGTTTGTACGATCCTCTTTAAACTGTGGGTAAATTAAATTTATATCAATCCAGCGGTATTATGAAGTTCAAAGATTATATTTTGTTATTTATGCATTTTCGTGACCAGGGATCTGTCATCCTTTTCCCACAAATCACAAGCATATTATCATCAAAATAGGAATATAATTCTGTAATAAAACTTGTAAATTTTATTATAAAAATAATGCGAAATAATCGAGCAACATTGTGTGCGTTTAAATAAAAGTTTGTCATAAATCATAACCATTTGTTTTTTCTTAAATTTTGCAACAAAACAGAGAAAACAACACCATTTACTAAACCAATATGTTGTTT
Source organism: Microlaimidae sp. YZB2_3 (assembly GCA_030248175.1). Lineage (NCBI taxonomy): Eukaryota > Metazoa > Nematoda > Chromadorea > Desmodorida > Microlaimidae > Microlaimidae sp. YZB2_3. The sequence goes on along the minus strand of JASAMX010019149.1, from coordinate 14,601 downwards.
AAATGTTGAATATTTTTGAATTAAGTGAAAATTTTGAAATACTTCGTTATCTAAGAATTTAAAGCAATTTCACTTTATACTAGAATTAATTGTTTTTTTTAAATTCCAGTATACCTGTCTTACTAGTAGCGTTACTAGTAAGAAAATTCAAAAAGCTATACTATACTATACTATACTAGAATTAAACTCATAGGTCTTATACTATACTAGACTAGAATTAGAATCGCAGGTTTTATACTATACTATACTATACTATACTATACTAGAATTAAAATTTAATTCTAGTTGTTTCGTTTTAAATTTTTTTTAATTTTCTGTTGGCCTTCCCTATTTTCATAAAGTGTTGTGGTTTTTTTTCTGTGGCTCTGATTTCATAGTGTCTTATGTTTTTACTGATTTTGTGGTTGCAAAATAAGCTTAAATTAGTATAAAATTAAGTGTAAGATATGTAAAAATTAATGATTTTCCCCGTAGCACTAAACTTCGGAGCTCCAGCCCGGAGCTCCACTTTTTAAAATTCCTGAACAACCCTCGAAATCTCCGAAAATCCGTCCTATTTTTGCATTAAGTTTGCAAATAATGAGTAATGCCATAGATTTTTTCAACAAAATATCTCCAGTGGTCCAGGAGTTATGACCCCCAAAAATGGCATTTTTCGACAATTCTGTACGTGACAAATTGCTCAATGGGTATTTCGATTTACGCTACAAATTATAAACTCAAAGCAAGCGGCTTTTTTCTACTCAAATTTGATACCTTGATCGTTAAGATTGGTGCAGTATTTGTCGAAATATTGCATTTCTTGTACAAAAAACCCGTAATTTTTTCATTAAAAACACCAAACGATGGCATTGATTTTGTGAAGTTTGCCCAACCTTTCTTTCCTTCACTTCGTGTTTTTAGCGAAAAAATCTAGTGTTTATTGTACGAGAAACGAAATATTTCGACAAAAACTGCACCAATCTAAACGATCAGGGCATCAAATTAAAGTAGAAAATAGCCCTTTTCTTTGAGTGGATAATTTGTAACAAAACCCGTTACACCAATTGAGCAATCTTTCACGTACAAAATTGTCGAAAAACGTCATTTTTGGGAGGTAATTACTCCTAAACTACTGGAGATATTTTGTTGAAAAAATTTTTGTGGGCTATTGGGGGCAAGGGTAAGGTTTTCATAAAAAATATAAAAATCTAAGACAAAAGGTTTGACTGCGCCCCGCATCTTTAAGCTTTAAATATATTTTAAGTTACTCTACATTGTATCTTTATTTTAGGACAATTTGTATTGTTTTTAATTACTTTTGAAAAAAAAAATTAAAAGTTAAAAAGAGAGCCCTGGGGCCTATTTCATAAAAATTGCAAGTAATTAATTTACCGCTGTAAATTAATGAACGCATTTTTTTTGTATTTTTAATTAAAAAGTATATTAATAAAATTGCGTTTAGAATTTAAGAATTACATCTCTGTAAATTCCGTAAATTCCACAGTTACGTACGTATTTTTTAATTAATAAAATAAGACGAAATTAAATGCGTTTATTAATTTACAATTACATAAATCTTTATGAAATAGGCACCTGATGCGAAGCGGAACTCCGATTGCTGCTCCGGTGCTTTGAAAAACAGAGCTCTGGGGTCGCATTCTGAAGAAACCCTTATATTTACCCCGGTAAATCCATTTCAAAGAAAATAAAAAAATAAATATATATTGTAAATAAATAAACCTGCCGCATATGGGTCAGAAAATGATTGCAATGAATATTTTTTTTAATTTTTATTTCTCGCGCCGCAAAACCACCTCGCGCAAAATAAAAGAATTAATCAATGCGCGTATTTTATTTTTTATTAAATTAATCCTACGGGAGAAAATATTTAACCACCTCTCGAGTTGGATAAATTCTTATTCTTAAAACAATAGAAAAAATTTAACCCGACTTTTACCTAGGTAAAATTGATTTTTCACTCGCATCCTTAAGCACGTAAAAAAAGTTAACCCGGGGTAAATTTTAACCGCGCGTCAGAATGCGCGCCCTGGACAACATTAGTATTACAGAATGAGACTGGATTCTGCTGATTCTGACGGGTAGCTCACGAAGATTTTATTAACAAAATGAAACGCAAAAATATAATATATTTTTATAACCAATAAAAGTGTAAATAAGCCTAGATTTTTCAACCCTTTATATTATAACCTTATTTTATATTACAGGGAGGCAGTTTAATTTAAAAGGTGTTAGCTGGTACGGTATGGAGAACCCATCCGACAACACACTGGAGGGACTGACGCAAAAGCCGCTGAGCTACTTTCTGGATTTTATTGAAAATAACACCTTTACAGCCCTGCGGCTCCCTTTTTCGGTAGGTTGCTAAAACAATTAATTCTAGATTTCATTTTCAAAACCGCCGCGACTTCTTTCGGAAAACAGTTGGAGTGTATATTGATTAGAAGGGAAGTGTCGAAAATCTTCAAAAACATACATGGGCACGGGAGGTTGGGGGGTTAACCCCCCCAAATTCTGAGAAGGGTGGTTTAACCCCACCCAACTCAGAAGTGGGGGGGTGGGGGAGGAAAAGGTTAACCCCCCAATTTTGGAAAAATTAAGAAAAAAAACGTCTTTAAAATTACTTCTAACTGCCTCCAAACTTAAATTTTGAGATCAAAATAAATGTTTTAAACAACAAAAAGCTCAAAAATGCAATAAAAAGGGCTTTTTGACCTAAAATTAGCGTTTTTACCTATTTTTTCTTTAAAATCAAAAAACGATATGGGTAAAATGCACTCCAGAAAAAAAAACAATATGGGTATTTTGCGTTTCTTCGATTTTAACCCCCATAATTTGGGGTTTAACCCCCCCCCCACTCCGAACCAACTTGCCCATGTATGCTTAAGGGGAAATAGACCTTTCCTCTGATCTATTTCTGAAACATTTTCCCAGGCTAAAATTTTATTTTATTTCAGGTGTATATGGTATTGCAAAACCCACTGAGTTCAGGCGTCAACTGCTCTATTAATCCGGATATTTGCGGCCTGGCGGCTCTTGACTTTATGGAAGTAATAATCGACTCTTTAGCCCGGCGAGGGGTCCTCGTTATGCTGGATCAACACCATCTGAAAGGCTACATAACACCGCTGTGGTAAAATAAAAAAAAATTTCATATATTGTTGGTCAGGAGACATGCATAGTAAAGTAGTGATATTGATGTTTCCTACAACTCCGGAGCGTAACTCCATTTTTGAGCTCCGGAGAAACCTTCAAAGCTCCACCCTATATTTGTATTAATTTCATAAATAATGAAAGATTAATGCCATAAATTTTAATCAAAATTTGTTTGTAAACTAATTTGTTTAACAAAACTTATTAACGATTAAAAGTCCTCAATGTGCAGAGAACAGCTTTTAAAACATATTTTAAAGTTAAATCAAATTTAAATTATTTATATAAAACTAGGAACGCCAGAGCTTATTTTATTTAAAGCTGATTTACCTTGAAATATGTTTAAAATTATTTTATCCTCCTCTTGAAAAACTTTTTATGTTTTTTAAAATATGTTTTTTTGTAATTTTTTTAAAAGTAATCAAATTTTGACAGAAATGTTTTATAGTATCAGGTTTTAATTATTCATGAAATCAGTTTAAAAAAAATAAAAATGGAATAGATCTCCGGGGGTTCTTTCGGAGCTTAAAAAACTAAGTATTGTTCCGAAAATCATAACTGGTATAATCTAAATTGAACTTTTTAGAGCAAACCCTACGTAGTTTTGAAAGTACAGGTAGCTTATGTATTTAAAATAGGAACTGCCGTGCAGTTGTCAGTTTTCTATGTATAGGGTGTGTTGCTTATTTATTTATTTGTTAACATTTGCAGAAATGCAGGAGTAGTGAAGGTATAATTTGACATCCAATAAAACCATATACCTCTTTAGAATTAATTTAAACCTTAAAGGTTCGATAAAAACGATAACACTTTTAGACAAACTCCAAAGGAGCAATACGTAACTGAACTATTGAGAGAGAGAGAGAGAGAGAGAGAGAGAGAGAGAGAGAGAGAGAGAGAGAGAGAGAGAGAGAGAGAGAGAGAGAGAGAGAGAGAGAGAGAGAGAGAGAGAGAGAGAGAGAGAGAGAGAGAGAGAGAGAGAGAGAGAGAGAGAGAGAGAGAGAGAGAGAGAGAGAGAGAGAGAGAGAGAGAGAGAGAGAGAGAGAGAGAGAGAGAGAGAGAGAGAGAGAGAGAGAGAGTTATAAGAATCGCACTAATTTTTAACAATAATACTAATCTATATTAAACAAAAATTTATCCCTACCTTGAATGACTCGACACAAATACAGGAGCCAGGGTTTTAAAACGTGACGCACAGGACCTCAAGACCAAGAGCCACCGCGCACAGAACAGGAATATATCTCGCTGCACAAAAAAATCATATTTTTCTGCGACAGTACAGCCATTTTTAACTGCGCGCATCAATTGTCATACGAATTTGTCTTCCTCACACATGAAACTGAGTGGATTAAACTAACTTAAACCACGAGTTTTTTTAAGACCCACAAATTACCTACCTTGAATGGCTCTTCCAAAATAAAGAAGCCAGGCTTTCAAAAGCGGGACGCACAGGGCCTGAAGACCCAGACCCGCTGCGCACAGCACGCAGGACAGTTCCAGAATCCATTTGGGCCCAAAATGGGCGGAAAGCGGTGGGACCAAGAGACTGCCGAACATCTGACCTAAAGGCTTCAGGGAGATCAGGAAGGACCAGTACCAAGTCGTTGAAGGTGACGTGACGTTGCTGGTTACCTGTAAAGAAAGTAAATAAATCAAACAATTATTATTTTTGTTTTGCCATGTAAAAAATCCATAGTCTTATACTGGTAGCAGTAGTGGGTCTCTCCCTGGCGTTCTTATTTGTTCGTTCCCTGGCGTTTTAGTTTGCTCATTTGCCGAATAATCACCGCTGCTTCTAAAAAATTATAGTTATTCAATCACGATAGTCAAAACCCTCCCATTTAAACGGAAATCGTTCAGTGTTAATATTCTTTACAGAATTATAACGTTATAGAATCACTTTTAGCCAATTAGTGCTTATCAAAAAAAGAAATATTTCATCCATCGGAAATTAATTTTTCCCAAGAACTAATTGGCTAAGAGTGATTCTATGAGCTCCTCCCACAACCATTCCCACAGAGCAAAACATATATGACATGATCACGAATACTATATGACATTTTAGGGTCCTTAAATTCCTGACGTGTAAATTATGTAGCAAAATAACAAAATCAAACTCCGAAGTTCATCAGTAATGCTCTCTGGTAATTCACCCGCTTACCAGAAGAATGATTCCCGTTTCTCAAAAATTTATGAAGCAGGATATAAATTGGAGCTCCGGAGCTCATCACTCCTTTTCATAAATTGCTCGCAATACAACACATAAGTCGTTAATATTCGCCCATTTTTCCGAATAATACCAGTTTCTGCTAGGATGTTTTCAAAAAGTTTAAATTTTAAAAGATATTGTCAATATTTGTTAATTATTGAAAGTTTTTGCACAAAAAAGGCGGCTTTCTTAAGCTTAAACCCCTTCCCGTAATTGTCTTTTCCTCGGTTACAACCGTGAAACGTTCGTGCGACCTATGTCATACTTCCGTCATACCTAATTTTTTGCGCGAGTAGTACCCAGTGAGCTAAAATGGTTAAAGCGGTACGGTGGGAATATGCAGATTTTTGTCACGGATACAGTGTATTACGTAGGATATTTCATGTTGCAAAAATTTGTATATTGCTACCGTACAGCTTTAAACATTTCAATTTGCTCGCTCAGTGGGCACTATTCGCACACAAAAATTATGTATGACGGAAGTACAATCTAGGTCATGCGAAGAGCTTACAGCGTTAAGATTTACCTACGACATTTGTCATACGAAAATACCACCACCGTGAGACGAAGGTTTTACCTTTGTCGTACGAAGGTTTTACGGTTGTAGCGGGGGAAAAGGCCTTCACGGGAACGGGTTAAGCCGGAATTCATTGTTGTTTTACTTTACCTCGCAAGGTCACTAACTTACCGGAAAGACTCCCGTTTTTTAGAAAATTTTCAATCTAAGTTTCCAAAAGTATAAAAGCTTAATGGGTTTTTTTGTTAGTTATGAAAGATGGCGTCAAATTAAGGCGGTGCCCCGATGCTCCATAATTCATCGTAATTTGGCTTACCAAAAAGACTCACGTTTCTCCCAGGAAGTTTTCAATGTATTTTTCGAAAAGTTTAAAAGCTTAATGGCCTTTTTTAGCTATTTTAAAAATTGGCGCAAAAATAATGCGGAGCTCCGAAGCTCCGAAAATTATCGCTATTTCGGTGTCTTACTAGAAAAAAACCCCTTTCTCCCAGAAAGTTTTTAGTGTAAATTTCCAAAAGTATAAAAGGTTTTTTGTTAGCCTTTTTTGTTCCAAATATTGGCACAAAACTATAGCGGTGCTCCGAAGCTCCGGAAATCATCGGTAGTTCACTGACTTACCAGAAATCCCCTCCATTCTCCCAGAAAGTTTTTAGTGTAAGTTTCCAAAAGTATAGAAGCTTCTTTGTTAGCATTCAAAAAATTGGTGCAAAAATAAAGCGGCGCTAGAAAGCTCCGAAAATCATCGCTATTTCGGTGTTTTACCGGAACTATTCTCGTAATCACGCACCCGTTTCTCCCAGGGGCGGGTCCACTAAACGCGTGCTAGGCGCTGATTTTAGCCAAAAGTGACGTGGGTTTTAAACTCTTGAGAATGTGTTCATTTCAAAGTTTTTTTTTGATAAATCTCATTGTATGTATTGTTTGTTTAAATCGCATTAAATTAATATTTTTAAAAAAATATGCATATTGGTTTTAAATACAAGCTAATAAATGTTAACCCCGAGTTAGGGATGACAGAACTCTTAACTAGGGGCTAAGGCTTTATTAGATTGTATTTAAAACCTATATACATTAAAATATTAAATATCAATTGATCCCATTTAAGCAAAGGATTGATTAAGATTTCTCGAAAAAAATATTGAAAAATTAAAGCAATCTCAAGAGTTTTAAACAACGTGCTAAAAAATAGCACCTGCATGCGCGTTTAGTGGACCGGATGGCTAGCACTGAAACGATAGATCATTAGATACGGGTGGGCGAGTCCCGGCATTGCTATACGATATTATCTTGTTGCGTTGATGTTTATAGAGTGCGACGCATTATAAATGCGAGATATATTGTAAAGTTAACGAGTAATGGCCGGCACTGAAACGATACATACTTAGAATCGGGTGGGAGAGTGGAGAAAAAGCGCTGATTGGTTGTCGGAACGCTAAAGAGAAAGCGCTGATTGGTTGTCGGAATGCTAAAAAAAAGTGCTGAGTAGTTGTCTGAATGCTAAAGAGAAAGCGCTGATTGGTTGTCGGAATGCTAAAGAGAAAGCGCTGATTGGTTGTCGGAATGCTAAAAGGAAAACGCTGATTGGTTGTCGGAATGCTAAAGAGAAAGCGCTGATTGGTTGTGGGAATGCTAAAGAGAAAGCGCTGATTGGTTGTCGGAATGCTAAAAAAAAGTGCTGAGTAGTTGTCTGAATGCTAAAGAGAAAGCGCTGATTGGTTGTCGGAATGCTAAAGAGAAAGCGCTGATTGGTTGTCGGAATGCTAAAAAGAAAGTGCTGATTGGTTGTCGGAATGCTAAAGGGAAAGCGCAGATTGGTTGTCGGAATGCTAAAAAGAAAGCGCTGATTGGTTGTCGGAATGCTAATTATTGCCCAAAACGACCGCCATTTATTGCCTAATTATTAGCTTAGAAACGTTTGAAATTATTGAGATTTTTTCAAGAACAGTAGAACACAATATTAAATTTAAAAGTTATCATAATAAAATTAATATAAACAACTAAAAGAAGTCTGAATGAAGTAAAACTTAAAGTATCTTTACAAATGATTATGACTGGAAAAAAGTTCCAAGTGATCGATCATATCTCGTTAACGAAGCGGGTGATTTCAAAAAAACTTTATTAGTTTATAAAATTAAATGTTAGCTAGATTGATATAATTATTTTTATAATTGATATTACTGAATCCTGTTAACCATATATGCTCAACTAGATTTTTTTCAGTCTTGATCATTTTTTTTACATTTTTAAACCGACTTTAGTTTCCCCATCGTAAAATTTATATAAACTGAGCTTTAAAGCGCGAAATGTTTATTTTATAGTGTGTTCTTGAAAAATGTCAGGTTGTTTAGGGTGATTGTTTTTTTGCAATGAAAAAATAAACAGAAATATATCTAAATCTTTTCTGGATAAAGCAGTTATAAAAATATTTCAGTTATATAACAAACTTTTTTGTTTGTTTGTCTTTGTGTTGATTCGGGTTTTTTTTGACAACGAGCTGACCTAATTAGCGGAAAATTAGCAGTTCGGTGTTTGGCCTACAGAGATGCTTTGACAGGCTTCGATTTTTTTGATTTCATTTTTCACAAAAATAATAAACAAAAAACAACAAATAAATTTTATTTTTTGCACGATAAAAGCCAAACAGGCAAAATATTTTTCCCGTTTTACTTTTATTTAGAATTCAAAACTAAAAGCAAAAAATAATTAAAACATACAATAGAATGTGAATAGCAGAGGAATATATTAATAAATAATTACACCGAAATAAAAATTTGCAAGAATTCATAAAATATAAAAAAGTACAAAAATTTAAAGCTAGGATTGCAGGAAGCTCTCTAAGTTTGGATTATTTTGGTAAAATTTATATTTATTGATATTATTCAAAATGACGCGTCAAAGATTAGTTCCTACCTATACCAAAGATATAGCTCGACTAAGCAGCTCGAAGGAACGTTTGGTTTCATTAAAAATTATTAGAAAAATTTATTCTGAGATAGTAGATTTGCGAATATTTGAGGCATTATAAGAAAACATCACAAAACGTCATTTGAAATTTTAAAAAAATGCAACGATATCTTCAATATTAACCTAATTCTTAGGTGACGCAGAAAAAATGAAGAAAAAAACGCCGCAAATAGACACTTTAGTATTAACAGAAATAAAACGAAAAAACCCGAACCGTTTACAACATACTCGTACTAAATTAGAAATAATTGGATCGATTCCTAACAAAATGCCGGCCAAACGCAATTCCATGATCAGGATAATTGTGGAGACATTATGCCTTATTAGTCAATTAATATGTGTCGGTATCTACGTCAAGGTTAACAATCCACTTTAATAGGTGCCGGAAAAATAAGAATTCTTTTAAGGGAAAGTAACCCCGCTGGGGAAACTAAAACCTCAAAACTTTAGCAATTAAAATTGAAAAAAATTTAAAATAAACATGAAGATAATGTTGATTGAGCAGTGCTGACGTCGTTCTAACTTATGGTTAAAACGCGTTTTTAACCTTCAAAAATCAGAAGGGTGATGGTTATTTTTAAAGTTTTTCTGTGTCTATTTGATATTCTGCTAAATTTTTGAATGGTTTGTAATTAAAAGGAGCGTAAAAAAATTCCTTGGAAACCGCACGAAGCTTGAAAAATTCATTAGCAGTTATTTTAATCTAATTATATTAGTTTTTTACGTTCGAGATATGTTTTTAAATTGTTATCCAAAAATATTTAGAATTTTGAAACGTATCTAAAAATTAGTTTGTTCGTTTTTTTAATTCACAATAATTTAAAGGTAAAATTAATAACCGCGGGTGTGATTAGTTGTTTTTCATCTCTAAAACTAATTTCAAAAAATTTCGTGGGATTTTAGCCTTCCAATGATAATTTTTCGCATCCATTAAAAAATCAAGGAAATATTGCCGTGTAAAATCAAAAATATACACCACTAAACCCAATTTCTTTTAACCAAAAACGAAACGTTTTACATTAAAAGTTCCATTAGATAATTTGCATAGAACAAAATTAAATCAATAACACTGTTACAGGGATCATTTTTCCGGGAACAATTGCTGTTCAAATTCCAAAAATAACTTTTCGGATCCATTAAAAAATTAAGGAGATACAATGTATTGCCGTTTAAAAAAAATCAAAAACAAAAAATTTTAGAGGATGCATACCTTAATCCTCGGGGTAAATGGTCAGAACTTCTGCACAAAACAAACAAGGAAATCGCCGCGTGCAAAATCCGGTACATGCTGTATAAGAGAGAAGCGCGAATTTTTAATATTTTGACGCAACGAAAATTCAGACAACGATAGACACACTTTGCAGGAAATTAGATTTTTTTTTGTTATATGTCAACCGATTTATTATAATATTAATTTTAGTTAAATTATAAATAAGGAAAAATCTCAGTACTAAATATTATTTGCTATAATGAATATTCTAAAAGAATGGTTTGGCAATGCTATTGTTGCAACGTTGAGAAAAACAATATTTTTACAACATTAAAAAGCATGCAAACCAATTAAATTAGACCAAATAAAATAGACAAAAGATTTTTAAAATTTTACCATCTTATGTTAAGATAATTTAAAATACATTTTTATTCATTTTTTTGTACTTTTTAAATTTGAACTTTTGTTTTGATTTAAAATTTCATGATTTGATTTATCAATTCGGAGATGGAAGAGCTACGATACAAAAGAGCCGCACTTTTTGGGGACCAAAGAGCCACAAAAAAGTTTTCTTAGAGCCAATGGAGAAAAGCAAAAAGATTCAAAGAAAAGAATGGCGGGACCTTAGACCTGGGTACCAAAGAGTCCAAAGGGTAGACACATAGTAACCATACAGCAAAGAGACAAAAGGGACATAACTGTTAAGAAATAACGTTTGGCTCTTTGGTCCTTTGTATGCTTACAAATTTAAATTTTAGTCAATAGAGACATATTTGAGGTATTTAAATTTTATAATTTGTCTACATAAGATATAATATGTAATTTAACTATTTTTTTATTTAAATAAGAAACGGAGCTCCCGAGCTCCAATTATTTTGGCTTTCTGAACATTTAGATCTTAAAATGAGATATACGTTTTATTATCTTATGAACATAAAAATAAAGCTGGTGTTTTCATTGGAAAAAATGCCGCTATCTTATTATTTTTTTGTTTTGAAAGCTTATTTTGATGATTCAACATGTCTCTCAAAAGCTAATACAACGTAGTATCGTTTAACAGAACTTTTGGATTTATATTAAAGTGTTTTTTTATTAAAAGTGAAATAATGTCACAAAATTCAATTAATATGTAACAAATAATTTTTAAAAAATGTTTAAATTTATTATGATTTTCGCAAATCAGTAATACTGGGGATACAGATATTGAAGACAATTGTAAAATTGGCATTTTGTGACAGCGCACTTATTTTATTTAAATAAAAAATGTAAAAAGTGACAATTCTTCAATTGTGGAAGTTTTATTTTGTTTGGCCAATTAGAAATACAATTAAAAAAATCTCTAGACCTATAAATTAATTAAAGAATTGTTTGATTCAGACATGGTGTAAAGACAATTTTTTATTAAAACACGTTTATTCCAATGTTTCGGTCATATAAAACAGATCATCATCAGGGATCTAAAAGTATAACAGTTGTAACACGATGAAATAATAAGTCAAATCTTTTAAATTTATTATTTAGCGAATATTACTGTAGACTTTGCTCCAAGACCCACTTTTCCAATTAAATTAAAAAATTGGGGCTTGGAGCTGGGCTTGATCCAGCGAGCCTTCCCTCACCGTGGAAACGCTCTGCCACTGAGCTACCCAAGTCACAGGAATATTTGGCTAAATCACTCTTTTATAGCCGTGGTTGAACAACATCGCGCTGTTATTATTTATTGTTTATTTGTGCGACCTGCCGTCCGGCCGGTTCATAACACAAATAACAAGACAGCAGAAAGAGTGAGAACTGCTGGTTTTATTGTAGAATTTTATAGCGGCTTTTGATTTTAAAATCATGGTTTTCCACACTAGTGGAAGAAGGCCCCGAAGCTAGCACCATGTTCTCAAAGACAAAATCACATTCTTGTCTTTCAACGAAGTTCGGGTCTGCCGCTGATTCCTCTGTTTGGCGTGCAGAGGAGGACGGGAACACGGTAGCGGCGTTAGAAGTCGATGGGCCACCGTCGAGGTGATAGGCCAGCTCAAAATTGGATATTTCAGCGTGGTTTTCCACGCTAGTGGGAGGAAGCCGCGAAACGATCACCATGGTATTAAAGACAGACTCACTTTCTTGTCTTTCAACGAAGCTCGGGTTTGCTGCTGATTCTTCTGTTTGACGTACAGAGGAGGTTGGTATCGCGGTAGCGGCGGAAGTATTCGGTTGGCCGCCGTCGAGGTGATGAGCCGGCCCAACAGTGGATATTTGAGCTGTTTCGGTGGGTGCGTCGTGATGAGCTGGTTGCTGTGGCAAGAGAGGAGGTATTTGGGTTTCAGTTTCACGGGTGTCTAAGACCATGGGGATATGTGTACGCAGCATGCAATTTAGAGTAAAGCGTTTCATATTTAACGATTTGAGACGCTCGTATGGTGAGAAGAAGGTACCTTAGGGTAGACAGATAAGCTAGAGATCGTAGAAACGAACTAAAGGCACTATGCCGAAGTAGTAAGTAATATCTTATTGATAAAACTTGAACGTTTCGGCCTGAACTTAGGGCCATCCTCAGCAAGAGTATCTAAAATAGACAAAATTCTAAAACATAATAAAACCGAACTTTAAACGTCAGTACAATATACAAAGAGAAGAAAAACACGCGAATAAAATAAATTAAAGCATAATCTAAGAATCTAAAACCTAAAACAAGGCAGGAAATCTAAAACCACACTATAATTTACGATAATACTTACAGACTAAAACACGTCAAAATTAGTACTAAAACTTATTCTAAAATAATGGAACTAGTTACAAAGGAAAAGTTTCTTTTCCCCAGAAGTAGATCAATTGCTACAATTATTCGAGAGAGATATGGGGACACTGTATTGCAGCTTTTTCGAAGAGCGGAACGACTAGACTGTCGCCTTCAAAAAGCTAAACTGGATCTATCATGTTTTACAATTTTGTCTGTTTTAAATACTCTTGCTGAGGATGGCTCTAAGTTCAGGTTGAAACGTTCAAGTTTTATCAATAAATTATTTTAAATCTCTCAGTTTTATTATAATCGCCACATTGAAGTTTCTGTTCCCCAGAAGTAGATCAATTGCTAGTAAGTAATAGTATGAAATAAATGTGAGTTATATGTAATGGGTTAAGACTGCTTTATGGCCTAAAATTAGCCGTGATTCATGGGAACCAAAACTAAAATAGACACATAAAGCTGGAATGCTAATACCAACTCATAGGAGTTTAAAAGGCGACACGTGTTTCGAAAAAGACCTCGTCAGGCCAAATATTAACATTCCAAATTGAAATGTACAGTAAGATGTGCGCGCAATGGATTATATACAGGACGGTGATGTGTGCGTCGTGAGGGCGGTGATGTGACGGAACGGGAAAGCTGCTAGAGAAGCTGGTAAGAGCTAACTTATTAAACGAGTTTAGCTTTGTGGTTAAGTGGTTGAAAAAGTGCCTTGGGAAAGAGCCTAAACTGCACTTTAGTTGAGGTGCTAGGCGTGGCGCGTTAAAAGATTAATGAAGGAATGAGTGATGAGCGAAAGGTAACACTTTATGATGTTTTTGGAATAGCGTATGTGTGGCTGCTTACTTACTAAAAAAAATTAATAAATTACTAAAAAATTACTAAAAAAATAACTGTAAAAATATTACAAGGCATATTTCTTTAACAAAAGTGTATAAACAGGCGAAACAAGATTAGACATTTCAACAGAGTGTATATTTAACAAATTAGGATAAATTTTGTTAGCTAATATATAACAAGCTTCTTTAAAACATAAACCATGATAATTGTCATCAAACGAGAGGAACTTAGAAAAGCTAAAACTATGACTGGTATTAGGAGAATGCAGTGAAACGCCTGAAAAAGATGAAACATTGGCTGAACTACTTACAGCACGTTTGTGTTCAGTAAAACGGGTTAAGAAGCTAATTGAGTGCGGCCAATATAAAAACAATCACAAATGTCACAAGTTAAAAGGTATACAACATTATTACTGACCAAATTTTCGGACTGCGCACGCGACTCATTTTGGTAAAACAAAATAGACCGAATGGATTTAGACGACCGATAAAAAGTTTGAAAACCCGCTTTATTTAAAATGCCCTTTATAATGTTAGAATTTTTGCCAAAAAACGGAAGTATAATAGAAGGTAAGGCATTTTTAGGTGGAGGTGGTGGGGTACACGCAGATTTGAGACGTGATATATCAAAAAACTTGCCCACAAAATCCTTAGAATATCCGTGTTTCTTTATAAAAATCTCAGATAAAAAAATTGAACTCATCTTCGAGCGAAATTAAATCAGTGCAATATCGAAGCGCGTGCAGTTTTAAAGTATTAAAAGTACTTGAAATATATTGTTGCGGAATAAAAGAGTATTTTGATAAATACCGGTTAGAGTGAGTTGGCTTACAATACACTTGCACTTTAATTTGACTTTCAGATCTTTTAATAAAACAATCTAAGAATGGTAAACAATTTGCACTCTCAAACTCAGATGTAAAACGAATCTTAGTAGATTTTAAAAACTCATGAAACTAAATTGGCCGCGGC